>PVJS01010817.1:0-47140 GCA_004027185.1 Glis glis | reverse complement strand
AGAGAGGAGAGAGGAGAGAGGAGAGGGAGAGAGAGAGAGAGAGGGGAGAGAGAGAGAGAGAGAGAGAGAGAGAGAGAGAGAGAGAGGAAGAGAAAGAGCAGGCACTGTGGGTGGGCTTCTCATGCGTAAAGACCAGTCCTGGTGCTCAGACACAGCGCTCTATCAGGGCTGTGGGTGGGAGGACAAAGTCTACTCACAGCAATAAAAACACCTGGAACCACATTCAGAGGATATCCTGCCTCTGATAAGAGTTCAGGGAATGAAGGGGAGCAGCGTTGCAGGACAGGCTGTTATTATAAAAGAAGCACACCACTGCCTTCGGCAAACATAACAGGAGAGGTGGAAGGGCAGAGCTGTGGGTCAGCTCTGGTGCCCCTAAGCCAGCCCGCCCAGGGGATGCCAAGTCTCCTGACAAACTCTGCCCAGGCCTCTCCCAGGTCTCTCCTGCATGCTGTGGGGTCTGGAATCCATCTGTGGGCTTGGCGGCCTGGTCCAGATGACCAGACAGCCCTCTGACTCTTCCACAACTCCAGACGCCACCAGAACCGAATGCTCAGGAAGCCTGCCCAGCCTCATGGCTCTGAAAGAGCCAGCCCCCTCCTGGACGGGTCAAGTGCAGGCCAGCTTGAGAAATTACCTACACCATCAGGCTAAAGGCTCTGTCGTCATCACACACAAAGGGCTTTGATCTGCATCCAGCCTGGCCTCCCTAAAGAAGTAACCAGGTGACTCTTAATCCCCGAATTCCACTTAGAGGAGTCAGCTGCAGAAAAGAAGTCTGCTCATCACTACAACTTCTCTGTGGGCTTCACTCTAGATGGAGAACAGGGGAGAGGAAATTTTAATGGAAATATCTACTTAATTTCCTGAAGAATTCCTAGTAGAGGGTCAAGGGACGTGCATACTGGCCTCTCACCAAGCCAATGGGCTGGAGGCTATTTTATTGGTAAAAAAGGAAGAGTGTTTAAAAAATGCACAGTCCCATTTTCCCCATTCTATAGCAATTCATGGGAGCATTCATGACCATGAAAAGAGGGCTTCTGATGGAGACGAGATAGGTAAATGACTCACGACAGCCTGACACCTCATTCCATAAATCAAAGAGATCTTGCCAAAGAACCCCACGCCAAACCGCCAATTATTGTACAGTGCTTCAGGAAACATTAAAACTGAAAATATCCAAAGACTGGGGACTTAAATGAGAGGCTGACAAACTCAACCAGAAACCTTATTATAACTAAGAGAGATCAGAGGCCCAAGCCAATACCGAAACATCACAGGACAGAGAGCCACATCTCAGAAAAGTCTCTTTTGTCCAAAATCCAGACGGAAAGAGAATGTTCTCTTAGCTCCCACCAAATACAATGGTTGAAAGTATATGTTAGGCCAATGCTAAAGTCAGCTGAAAGCCAGAGATGAGCTAATATTACATAATGTCCATCGAGAAGAAATACTCGTATCATCATAATAATAAACCTGCGTTGACTATAAGCCCAGGAGACGCATGGAAGAAGCAGAGAAAAAAAGAGGAAAGAAGGTTGACATAAATCCAAGGAAGGACTTAGCCTGCCAAGCAAACATAGTAGTGAGGAGGCGGCCCACGGAAGAGAACCTGTGTAAAACTCGACAATGTGATGCTCCCTGTGCAGTTCGGTGAAGGAGCTGCCTCATAGCTCCACTGAAGAATGGTCTCTTGAACAGAGGGGCAGTACCCGGACTAGAGGCCCAGGCGTGGGTGCTGTTTTATGCGCAGTGAATTTCAGCAGTACTTGCCCAGGTGGAAGTGGCCATGGGGTGAAACTGACCACTGAGGGCAGCCTGGGGCTTTCCCCAGACATGGGTGCGGTGATCTCTCCTTTCTATTTTTATTTACTCACAAAGGAGAAATCAATCAGAAACTTGAGTGGCCGGCAAGCTGACAGCAAGATCTAAATATTCTTGTGGGGTTAGCAGGAGCAAAGGCTTAGCCATCGAGAGAACCGTGCACGGTCCCAGGAGTCTCCCCTAACTCCGACGCAGACAGGCAGTGATGGGAACCATCTGCCAGGTGAACACACCTGGCTATGGGTACAAAATCCACCTGGACAGGTCAAGCCAGGTGAGCAGGTAAGTGAGAAAAAAAAGCACCTTTCTGGAGGCTGAATGAGAACCACAGCTCATCCAAACACTGAACACAGAGGTCAAGATGCCGAGTTGCACGTGGATGATTAAATCTCGTGCACGTATAGAGTGACAGTGTGCACGTATTGAGCGACGGTGTGCACATCTGCGCTTGGATGTTTCAATGGTTGTGTTGGCATGATGCCCGGTGGAAAGGCAGACTCACACCTTTGTGAAATTGGCACTGGGTAGTTGCCACAGGACCAGCAACTACCTACGGACTGGGACGTGACCACCACAGCGCTAAATCTGCCTGCTTAGGCCTGAAAATAGCTATCCGTGTCACCCTCACCCTGGCGCTACCGTTTCTCTATTGTGTCTTGTGTCAACAGGTGGGTGAGAAGAAATGAAGTTACACAGGTGGGGGGCAAGGTTTGCGCTTTCTGCCTCTATGTCCTAAGCACACCACACCAAGGCACGGGGAAACTGAGGAAATGTGCAGAACCTGGCTGAGAAACAGCGCAGGGCTAGCGATCCTTGTCACCAAGAGGATGGGTCTCTGTGGAGAAGGCACTGTCCCCCGGGGTGAGGTTTGGAAACTCAAGGGGTGATTTTGGTTACTGGTAGGATCACACCAGGCATGCTGGCTGTTCTGGAAGCTGCAGGGCATCATGTAAAACTGAGAACTGAGCCCGAGCCACTCCGCCTTCTGAAGTCCCCCTGGCATCCACATGGATGAAAATCTCACCCGCGTCCAGGGTGCGCCTCCCTCCCACATACACACTCAGTATTTCCCCTGCAGGTTTAATAGATCTTGGATATTCACTATGGTTTTGTCCTTTGAACTTTACCAGGATTCTTCACTATTCTGGAAAGTTGTGCCAGCAACTCAAGCTGTTTGGGTTGTCTGAGTCTTATTGCTCAGCCCTGATCTGTCTACACGGGGTGCTGCATGTCGACACTGATACCCACACACCTCCAGCACCCTCCTGCATGGTCTTCTAGGGTAGTCCAGTCCGAGTGCTCACACACCAAGGTACTGAGTACCTTCCAGTCCATTCCTTTCCTTTTCTTCCCCCTGTAGAGGCTGAGGACCCTTTATTTGAAATACCTGGGACCAAGTGTTCTAGATTTCAGATTTTCTTGAATTTTGAAATATTTGCATATACATAATGAGATAGCTTTGGAATGGGACTCAAGTCTGAACAAGACTTTCATTTCTGTTTCACATACACCTTACACATGCAGCCTGAAGGTCATTTTGTACATTTTTAGTGTGCTGGTGTTCTGACTGTGGCCCGACACGTGAGGTCAGGAGTGGAATTTCCCACTTACAGCATCACATGGGTGTTCAAAATGTTTCAGATTTTGGAGCATTTCGGATTGTCAGGTTAGGGGTGTATCATGATCAGTATGTGTTCCCTGAAGAGCTCATGTATTAATGTTCAGGGTTGATATAATTAAGCCATGAGGGCTGTAATCTCATCGGTGTATGGATTTACAGATAAATCCATTGTAATAGCTGCTGGGGTGTGGGTGGAGAAGGTGGGTCCCAGGGGGTGTAGCCCAGGGGATTATGCTTGTGTCTTTGAAACCCCTTGCTTGCTTGCTGTCTCTGCTTCCGGCCTCCATGATGTGAGCAGAGCCCATGCTCTCCCCCTCTCAGCTTCCGGCCTCCACAAGGAGACAGCAGAGTCTCTCTCCACTTCCCGCCACCATGCCCTGAGCTTCAGACCCAGGCCTCACATGAATGAACCCAGAATCACCAAAAAACTGTGAGCAAATAAAGGTTCCTTCCTCTAAGTTGTGTGGACAGTCATTTTGGATTATAGTAGTGAGCGTGTGGACGGAGACGGGGTGCTCAGAATTGTGTATGCAGATTAAGGTAAAGTTACATATTATGTTTGATTTTGTTTGGGGATGTCACAAAACACTTGTATGAAGAGGGGGTGTGCCTGAAGCTCTGGGAGCTGCTGGCCTAGAAGCCAGCAGGTGGCAGGCTCCGTGCCCCCCTAACCTCCCAGGGCAACTCGACGCCCTGTTCCATGAAGAGGCAGTCCAGAGTGAACGGCTGGCAGTACGGAGCTGTCTGGGGGCAGAGGACTTGGATGAAGCCCGGTCTGAATGTGAAGGGGCAGCATAGACCGCAGCAGATCAGCCCCTGGGCACAGAGAAACACTACCTACTTCTGCACACATGTTTGTGGTTATAACACTGACTTCTGGCCATGTGAACCTTCCTGGTCAAAGTGATCACGAGCCAGGTGTTCTGTCCCTAAATACCAATGTTGAAGTCTCAATAATATGTGGAGCCAAACACTAAGCCTACGTCCCCCGAGGGAGGGGCAGCCACATTGCTCTGTAGCCCTATGAGGCTCCATATGGCACGGGCTGCCACCCTCTCTCTGTGGCAAGCAGCTACAGCTGTACACGTAGGAGACCACGTCATTTCCGCCACCAAAGTGGAGCGCAAGGTGTAGTGCGGAGAGGAGAGACACGGGTGGATTTCCTCTACAATTTCTTTCCCACGGCGCAAGTCATCTTGCTTTATGAAACTGCCCGGTGTCTTCAGAAGCCTCTGGGCTTCCCCTAGTTCCCCCCAGCTAAAGCTGGCCTTTAGTCTCTGAACAAAAGACCGTGGGAAGAGAGAGCAGGAAGAGATGAAAGCACTTGCAACAGGGAACTCCGGAGTGGTAGTTCTCAGTCTACAGACGGTTCATGACCCGGGAAAGTGAACCGCCGCACGTCGGGGGCCAGGCTCTGCCTGTCGACTTCAAATATTAACTCTCATAAAAACAGATGTGAAGTCAAAACGTACACAGCAGGAGAGCAGCTTCAAGTGGTCAGGAGGTGGTCAGTTCAGATCCTGGGCTCGTCCAGCGGAATGGCAGCACGAGGCCAGCGGGACCCTCCCTGTACCTGACCCCGAGCCCCTCTGAAGCCAGGAGTCTTCTGGCCCGAGACCTCACCAGCCTTCACACTCTTTGTTTTCTTTTCTGTGTGTGTGGTACTGAGGATTGAACCTAGGGGTATTCTATCTCTGAGCTACACCCACAGCCCTATTTTATTTTATTTTATTTTATTTTATTTTATTTTATTTTATTTATTTATTTATTTTTGCGGTACTGGGGATTGAACGCAGGGGCGTTCTACCTCCGCACTACGCCCCCGGCCCTATTTTTTATGCTTTATTTTGAAACCAGGTCTCACGAAGTTGCGGAGGGCCTCATTAAGGAGAGAGAGAGAGAGAAAGAGAGAGACAGGGAGAGAGAGAATGAGAGCTGAGGCTGGCCACGAACCTTGATCCTCCGGTCTCTGCCTCCCAAAGTACTGGGATTACAAGCGTGCGCCACCACGCCCGGCTTTATTTTATTTTTTTGAAACAGGGTCTCACTAAATTGGTGAGGCCTTGCCTAAGTTGCTGAGGCTGGCTGCAAACCTGCGATTCTCCTGTCTCAGCCTCCCAAGTACTGGGATTACAGGTGTCTGCCTCCAGGCCCGACTCCACAGTTTCTTCACAACCGCAGCCCCTAATTGCGAGTGTGGAGCCCCCATCTTAGGCCTTAGGACTTTGAACTGACCAGTTACTCTTTTCCAAACAAGCCTCAGATCTCTCTTCCAGAAACACCTCCGCACAGTGATGGTTCCTGTGAACTGTACCTTAATCCCTCCTGAACTACAGGGCTATGCAAAGGTGGTTTTCCATGCACACATTTCTTTTTTTTTTTTTTTTTTTGCAGTACCGGGGATTGAACCCAGGGGCATTCTACCTCTGCGCTACACCCCCAGCCCTATTTTTTTATACTTTATTTTAAAACCGGGTCTCATGAAGGTTGTGGAGGGCCTCACTAGGTAGAGAGAGAGAGAGACAGGGAGAGAGTGAGAGAGAGACAGGGAGAGAGAGAGAGAGCTGAGGCTGGCTGCGAACCCGGATCCTCCGGTCTCCGCCTCCCAAAGTACTGGGATTATAAGCATGCGCCACCATGCCCGGCCTCCATGCACACATTTCTTCAGCCAGGGCGGCCCCTGGCCCCTACCCAGAACGGCCTCAACCCTCACAAGTCCCACCCTGGCCTCCACTTTGGGGCTGCAATAAACAGCAAAGGATCAGAGCTCCCTGTCACTCCTGGGTCACTACCAAAGTTGTGCTTCACTTGAAGTTGTATAAGTGAATCTCATGTGCGTGCATCAAGGCTGTGTAAGGAGCATCTTGCTATGAATTCCCCCAAAGGGAAAAGTATGCATGCCTGTGCATCGACATGCATACATACATACACATGCATGTACAGGTGTGTACACAGAGCGACACACAACCATATACATATATAGAGTGTGTGTGTGCATATATATGCACGCACACACACACACACACACACACACACACACACACACACATAAATTGTTCCCTTACAGCAAGCTAGCCTTCTGGTTGCTTTGTTCCAGCACATTCTGAGGCATGCCGATTCACGTGCCCCCCGGTTCAGCCAGGCCAGCTGTATTTCCGACACTTACCTCTCCGAGTCAAAGTAGGAGTCTATGTAAGGGTGCGGGGCGCCTGCCACAGCGAAGTTACTGCTTCCAGTGTCAACGAGAATCTGTAGCTTTTATTTTTTAAAGAAAAAAAATAGCATCAGGTTATTTGCAAAAGGGAATATTCTTGAATAATTTTAAAAAAACCCACAGCACCAAGAACAATTTATCAATTGGCAAACACTTGTACTGATGGGTGGGGGGAAAAGCTGTTGTAAAACTGAAATCTGAACAGGGTCCATGAAGCAGCTTGCCTCCAGCCTCGGGCACACCGAGCCTTCAAGACAATTCTGTTCAGTCAGTGGGATCTCCTTTCCAGAGCGTTGCTAACCAGGCTGAGCCCTTTGCCATCTGGGGGCTGGGAAGCCCTCCTGCCTTACCAAATCTGTTTTGGAAAACCAGATCTGAGGTGGCCTCCCTCCCCAGAGCCTCCCCAGCCTCCCCCTGGAAACTGGCGCAGAGGGCCTCATGGCAATGGCCACAATTCTGTTTGTACAGCTTTATTGCAGTATAATTTTTGTACAATAAAATTGCAAGATCTGAAATGTTTGGCTGGTGAGTTTGGGCATGGTATTCACCCAACCCAAGATGTAGAAACTCCTGCTATCTCCAAAAGGTCCCATTGGGGCCTCCTCCCTCCTCCCCTCTAGAAATGCCATGAATCAGTTTCCCAGGTTCTTGAACATTCTATGAAGATAATCACATGGTTTTTGTTTGCTCTTTTCATTTAGCTTCTTTTGCTCGGCTGTTTTTGATTCTCACGTGCTGCTGCTTTTATCTGTCTTTTCTCTTTTCACTGCTGTGTAATATTCCTTCACCTGGACACACTAAAGTTTGTCGTCTTAGTGTGTGTTTGGGTTGCTTCCGGTTTTATGCTGTTATAAATAAGGCTGCTTGGCCGGGCGTGATGTTGCACGCTTGTAATCCCAGTACTTGGGAGGCTAAGACAGGAGGATCCGGGTTCTCAGCCAGCCTCAGCTACTTAGTGAGGCCCTCCACAATTTAGTGAGACCCTGTTTCAAAGTAAAGAATAAAAAATAGGGCTGGGGGTGTAGCTCGGAGGTAGAATGCCCCTGGGTTCCATCCCCAGTATCGCAAAATAAATAAATTAATTAATTAAAAATAAATAAATAAATAAGGCTGCTTGGACCTTATTGTGTAAGTCTTTTTGTGAACATGTTTCCATTTCTTTTGGGTAAATACCAAGCAATGAAAACTATTGGGTCACAGTCAAGGTGAAATTTCAGTTTGTTTTTATAGAACTGCCCAGCACGTGGTGGCGCACGCTTGTAATCCCAGTACTCAGGAGGCTGAGACTGGAGGATCACCAGCTCGCGGCTAGCCTCGGCTACTTAGCGAGGCCCTCTGCAACTTAGTGAGACCCTGTTTCAAAATAAAGAATAAAAAATAGGGCTGGGGGGTATAGCTCGGAGGTAGAACGCCCCTGGGTTCAATCCCCAGTACCGCAAATAAATAAATAAATAAATAAATAAATAAATAAAATAAAACTGCCCAGCAGATAATTTCACAACATAGAAATTTGGTGTTTTTTGTTTTTTTCTTAAACCATTGCGGTTGATATGGCACGGTATCTCCCTGTGGCTCTAATTTGCTCTTCTCTGGTGACCACTGACACCGAGCCATTGCCCTTTGCCCGTTTTGTCCGCCTTCCCCATGAACAGTGGCATCCCAGGGGAGGAGGTGTGTGAGCTATTCATCTTTTATACCTGGCATCCATCTCAATGGCCAAATGTTTAGAGAAATGATACAGCCTTTGGAAATAAACACAGAATGGGTAGATAAAGCCCAAAATGTTGAAAACCAAGTTTAAAAAGCTACGGACCAGGATATCAAAATGGGCAGGCTCTGATAATTCTGTCTCTGCCTTGCCAGCGCCCTCGAGTTGCTGCGTCCAGCACTTTCTGTCGTCGTACTCCATCTAGCAGCAGAATCTGACTCGGTTGTACGTCCCCCCTCCTGGAAATGCCTTCCTCACTTTAGAGTCTGGAACCCCACACTTTGCTAATTATCTTCCTACATCTTGGACTCCCCCACTCCATCCCGCTGCTGGGCGCGTCTCATCACCCCGACCGCTGGCGTAGCCCAGGGCTCAGCCTGGAGCCACTGCTGCCCCCCACACTCGCACCCTCAAGTCTTTTTTTTTTCTTGGTACTGGGGATTGAACCCAGGGGTGCTCTGCCTCCAAGCTACACCCAGCCCTTTTTATTTTTTATTTTGAAACTGTGCTTCGCTAAGTTGCTGAGAGTCTCACCAAGTTGCTGAGGCTGGCCTTGAACCTGCGATCCTCCTGTCTCAGCTCCCAACCACTAGGATTGCAGGAGTGTGCCACTGTACTCAGCCTTGCGCCCTCAAGTTTTAAATGCCTTCTTATGCCAATACCTGCCCCGCATCTCCACTTAGACATCCCAGAGCCATCTTGTGTGAAACCCTCAGCCCTGTTCCATGAATAGGAGGTTACTTGGAAACAGGGTCTTTACAGAGGCGATGGCGTTAAGACGACTCCACAGGGTGGGCCCTAATCCAGTATGTCTGGTGTCCTTACAGGGAGAGGAATCCCATGTCAACACAGAAGCACACAGGAGATGTGACGGCAGAGCCACACAGTCACAACAGTGCTGAGGACCGGGAGCAGCGTGGCAGGTGCACCCAGGTCTCAGGGGAGTGTGTCCTGCGGACGCCTTGGTCTCAGACCTCCACCTCTGGACCTGCGAGAGGATAAACGCCCGTGGTTTTAAGCCACCTACTTTACGGCACTTGGGTCCAGCATTCTGGGAAACAAACACACCATCTCAATCTGACACGGCCAGCACTGCACCCCAGCTGCCCCAAGCCTGCCCTGCCCGGGACTCCGCCATCTCGATTGACATAGCTCCGTCACGTCCACTCAGGCCTGACGGCTGGGGGCCACCTTCAGTGCCTCCTTCTGTCCTGCCCTACAGCCTGCCCATCAGGAAGCCCTGGAGGTGATGCTTCCGGTTCTACCCAGCACCTGGCCACTTCTCGTCACCTCTGCCAGGACGGAGGCAGCCCACACCACTGCCCTCTCCCGTCTTCCCTAATGGGGCTCACCACTTCCTGTCAGTCAGCTCCGAGCCAGCGGGTGTCCGTCCTCTGGTCTCTCATAGTCTTGTCTCTCTGAGGACCAAAGTCCTTGCAGTGGCCACCATGCCAGTCGCCTATACCCCTGACCTCACGCTGTCCCAGCCATGTTCATTGTCAGTCTGTTCCTGAGCCCCCCAGACACACCCTGGCCTCAGTCAGGCCTGCCCCTGCCGCCTTCCCTGACCCGCAGCGCTCTTCCGGGAACCTGCGCATGCTCAGGCACAGCCACCACCCACTTTGCAAATGGCTGCTCAACGAAGCCGGCCTGACCAGCTTCTGAGCTGCCATTCCCGGCCCCCTGGGACACCGTCCCTTCACCCTGCGGCACCCGTCATGTGCCGGGGACACTGTATTAACTTGTCTAAACCCCACAAGTAGCTGGGCGTGGCGGTGCATGCTTGTAATCCCAGTACTTGGGAGGCTGAGACAGGAGGATCCGGGTTCGCAGCCAGCTTCAGCTATTTAGTGAGGCCCTCCGCAACTTAGTGAGACCCTGTTTTGAAATAAAGAATAAAAAATAGGGCTGGGGGTGTAGCTCGGAGGTAGAACGCCCCTGGGTTCAATTCCCACTGCTGCAAAAATAAATAGCTAGCTAGATAGATAGATAGATAGACCCCATAAGGGCTCTCAAGGGCAGTGTTATCACCGCCATGTCACAGATGGGGAAACTGAGGTGCAGAGAGGCTGACCTGCCCAGTTTTATGAGCGTTAGTGGAAGAGCTGAGGCTGGAGCCTGCCGGGCCAACTCCAAATGCACTTTCTTAACTGACTCAGCCACGTCCTACCACCCAAGCTTCTCTCCACAGCAGGGACTTTGGCCATTTTGTCCCCTATTCTGTCCCCTATGCACAGAAGATAGTCTGGCACATAGTAGGCTCTCAAATATTCACTGAATGGACAGCTAAATTATCGTCAAAGGCAAAGTCGGATACCCTAACCATCCTGGGTACAAAGATGACAGGGACTCAGGAAAAACAAATAGAAAAGGAGCAAGAGAAAGCACCTGTGTGCACAAAGCGTGCCGGGACCTGCAGAGACGGTGGTTAGCCTGTCGCCACACACCGAGTCAGCTTCCTGCTGCCCTCGGCTGCTGAGGGCGATGGCCATGGCCTTCCCCGGAGGCTGCAGATGCAGCACAGAGCAATGAACACGCGTGCGGAGTGTCTGCTGGCGGTCCAACGAATGGTGACGCCCTGTTGTGTCAATCCAAGATCTACTCTGTGACTCTGGAGAATTCCCTCCCCACCGCCGAAGACCAGGTTCATGAAAACTTTGTAGGAATGGCAGAGAGACAGATAGAGGACTAAGACTCGCAGCAAATCGGAAGCAAGATCAACAGCACGTGTTATGGTTATAGAATGTCACCTGAAGGCTCATGGGTTAATGTTCAGAGTTGATGCAATCAAGCCATGGCGGTTACAATCTCATCAGTAGATAAATCCATTGTGATGGGTTTACTGGGTGGTGACCTAGGCCGGTGGGGTGTGGCTGGAGAAGGTTGGTCCCTGGGTGTGTGGCCTTAGGGACTGTGCTCTTGTCTTTGAAGCCCCTTGCTTGCTTGCTCTCTTGTTTCAGGCCTCCATGATGTGAGAGCAGAGGCCTTGTGTCTCTCTCCCTCTCTCTGCTTCCTACCGCCATATTCTGAGCTCTGCAGACCCCGGCCTCATGTGGACTGAACCCCCACATCTCCAAAACACTAAGAGCAAATAAATCTTCTTTCCTCTAAGTTGTGTGATCAGTTGTTTTGGATTACAGCAGTGAGAATGTTGACCGAGATAGCATGGTAAACAAAGAGACTATAAATGTCACTTCATACATCTTAGCTTTAGTGAACAAATTCTCCACCCTTAAATTCCACTTACTAACACACAGTGCCTTATGGAGATGTTTGGACTGACTTCAGATAGAAATTTAAAATCTAGTTCTCCATCCAAAAATCTGATGTTCAACAGCCTAAAGTTCCCGAACCACACTTGGATTGGATCGGATCTGAATTTCTCATAAATGTGCAAAGAAGTACCGAATACATCTGCATTTATAGTTATCCCTTGGCATCCAGGGAGTTGGGTTCAGGATCCATGCAGATACCAAATCCAAGGATGCTCAAGCACAATATATAAAGTGGCAGAGTGTTTGCATATAACCTACACACACCTCCCTCCATACCTTCAGAGATCTGTACTTATAATACCTAATACAATGTAAATATTATACAAATAGTTGTCATACTGAATTGTTTAGGGAATAATGACAAGAAAAAGTATGTGCATGTTCAATACAAATGCAATTTTTTTAACATTTTCGATCCACAGTTGGTTGAGTCCTTGGCTTCAAAACCTGCAGATGAGGAGGGCTGACCCCTAGGAGTTCATGGCAGAGGAACTGGTAGATGCTGAGGGATTGTCATAGGTATCCAGTAGTTGATAACAGGTGAACACAGGTGAGGGAGATCGGTCTGTAGATCAGCGCGGCTCAAGCAGATCCTCCTGTAGGCTGGCTTCCCTTTTCCTGCTTGTAAATACTAAATATTAAATTTTCAGAAGCCCATCTCTAGGCATGTCAGAATCTCTGTGCCAGTTTTTTTAATCCCCTCAATTTTAATTCTTTTACAAGATGATTTTATCCCATTCACATCCAACCGCATACATTCTTTCTAACCCTATCATTTCTTAAATTTCATTTTCTGTTTTAACATTTCTTCCTGTATTTTCTGAACTCTACTCTTGGGATTTCCTTGTAAGCTTTATATCCATTTAAAAATTATTTCATTTGTCTTTATTATAACTTTACATGACACCCTTTAACCCCCTCTCTTGATTTAGCAACTTCCAACGTATTTGTGGGCTCCCTGCTCTGAAATCTGACAAAATTAGCACACTTCTAAAAACTCATGATGCTGGGGAGGAGAGGGGGTGTTCTAGGATAGGGAGAGATGGGAAGAAGTGTTAGATTATAACATTATTTTTATTCCTAGGCAATGTCTTTTTACAATTTTACATAATACATCTCAACTCTTCAGTTTTTATCCACCTGCCTGCACCTCTATCCTTGTCTATCATGACTGTCTTCTCTCAAGGAGGAGGGAGTGGTAAATATCTAAATTGCCATAATTCTCTTCTCCCACCAACAAATCAACAACAATGCTGTTGTTTTTATATTCTCAAGGTTTACCTTTTTTTTTTTGGTGCTGGAGATTGAACCCAGGGGCATTCTACCTCAATGCTACACCCCCAGTTCTATTTTATTTGTTATTTTGAAACAGGGTCTTGCTAAGTTTCTGAGGCTAGCCTTGAATCTGAGATCCTCCTGCCTCAGCCTCCCAGGTACTGGGATTACAGTTGTACACCATTACACCTGGCCCAAGGTTTACTTTTGATAACTGTATTTCCCACAGTAGTGCAGTCATCCTATAAGGAAACAGGCTTGCCACCTCCTACACCTACTTGCAGTCCCAGGCCACAGCTTGCTCACCTAACAGCTTGCTCATCTAACATGCGCTTCTGCTGGGATTGTGGTGTCCCCTCCCCAAGGTGTACACCATCTTCTCTGAGTCCGTTCATGTTGGAGACGCCTGGCCAAGACCTTCCCGCTTGAAGAAGGATTTGCCTGGCTTCCTTACATTTGAGTCACAGTTTTCCCCTCAACACTTTACACCTATTTCTCCACTGTTTTTCAACTCCAAGTACGCATGGAGAAATCTGACACCTGTCTGATTTTCCTCATTGCAAGTGACTCTCTTTTTCTTCTTGGATACTAGAAGAATTCTCTCCTTCGCCACCAAGTTCCACAGCTTTACCACTCCATAGACAGCGGGGCTCATCTTTTGCATTGGTCTCTTAGGGCTGCCATAGTCTGTTAATCTGAATGGGGAGGAGGGGCATAAAACAGTACAGATTTGTTCTCTCCTAGTTCTGGAGGTGAGGTGCCCAAAGTCAAGGTGTGGGTGGGCTGAGCTCCCTGGCACGGGGCGGGGCCTTCCTTCCTCTCCCGGCTCCGTCAGGGGCCAACAATCCTCAGGCAAGCTATTGAAATATTCTTCGGGATTTCTCACTCTCTTCTGCTGACAAGTGCCATGACTTGCTGCGGACACCTGTCAACTCGTGACATTGTGCACCTTCCAGGTGGGCCGTCTCTGAGCCTTCTCACCACCACAGACCTGGCTTCCGAGACACATTCTTTGCGGCTGGCTTAGGGGGATATAAGCACAGAGACACAGGAGGTCAGCACGGAAGGAGTGAGGCTGGGGTCCTACCCACCATGGGAATGGGGTTCCAAAATCACCTGCCCAGCACCGAGGCCACGCCTGACCAGCAGACCCCGCCCATGTGGGCAGATACACCAAGCTCGCGTGGACCTGCACCCTTCCCGCTGTCCTCATGTCCTGAATATAAATGTTTCCTGGAGGCCAGATGACCGTTGAAGCTGCCTGGGTAAAGGACCGAGAGATCAAAACAAAACCCTAAACCACTCAGGATTCTTTCTGTGGTGAATCAGCGAGTTTTTGGCCTTTGAAAGAGGAGAGCATCTCTGGGAGGCAAGAGCTATCGGCCATGCTAAAACAAGAGCTAGTTGCACAACGGCGAGATATTTTTTTATTGGTCATTAAAAGTCACGGATAATAAAAGCTACAGAGTCTTGAACAGGAGCAGCTGTCCTCCCCACGCCCAGTGTCAGCCTCGGAAGCGTGCCATTTGCCAGCGTCTCTGGGTCTCCCTGGCAACCATGCACCCAACAGCTGGCAGGACATGTGTGCAATGCCAGCGTGGCCAGCTGCCCAGCGCTCCCCCTGCACACTGGCCGCTCCTGCACAGGGAGGCCTGGTCAGAGCAGCAAGGAGACTATTGTCCTCCACACAATAGCCCCAGTGCCCGGGAGCCTTCTTGGCTGAAGTTGCGCCCTCCTTCCCTGGGTCTGGAATTCCACCCCGGCCTCCACGCCATCTCATGAGCATGCCTCTTCTTCCCTGCTTCTGCCCCTCGGCGCCCATTGCTCCTCTGCAGAGTCAGGGAACAGGAGCGCAGAGGAAGTCAGACCAACGTGCAGCCGGCATTATTTCAAACAGACCATCTCTTGTCCCTACCACGCCGTTCGGGATGTGCACATCTTTCAGAGATTTCAGCAGAAATCAGCTTTTGAGACAGTTCGGTTCAGAGTCACAGCTCAGCAAGCTGGTCACTATGTTGGTTGTTCCTAGAATATAGAATCTGAAGAGAAAATTCTCCCCAAATCAACAAGGTAAGGTGTGGGTGCGCGTGGTGCAGGAAGTCTTTGGGGTGTGCTTCGGCACGGTGTCAGAGCAAACACACGCCAGCGCCACTTTCTGCTGGAGGTGCTGGAAACGGGTCTCGTGCTGGCGTCTCCCCAAGACCATCGCTCACCTTGTGCAAATAGTCTCAGCTGCGGAGGAAAAGATTAAGGCTGCTTGCCCCGGAAGTGACATAGGATGCGCCCTGAAACCGCCGGAAGGTGACGTGCGGAGGGTGTGGGTTTCTACCACACCTCTCACCCTGTGCAACTCAGCCACGTAATCTGCTGCTTCCTTGATCCAGGCATCCACAATCATGCGCTGCCTCTTTGGGTTCGACTCCATATGCACACAGTTATATGTGTACACACACAGGCACACGCACAAACCAGCCTAGACACACACCGTGTAGTTCAGCCACCTAAAGGGACACAGAAAACACACGCATAGTCTCAAATTCAGGGAAGGTTTTTGCACTTTCGAAGCATGACCTAAAATGTCTCAAAAGTGCAAGTTATTGCAGTATCCCCGCTTTATAAGCCAGAAAACAGCAAGGCCTTGGTGAAGTGGAAAGGCCCAGGGAGAGCCTGAGTCCCGCCTCCTGCTCTTGCTCCCTTCCCCCCACAGCCTGCAGAACTTGCATCCATTTCTTCCAGATTACAGTAGCAAAAAGGGAAAGCCTATCTACAAGAGTTGGTTCTGCTAATCCAATCCTCCATCCTTGTTGGCTTTGACAACCAACCCCTCCCCACCCCAGTGGGCTCAGGAGCCCCTCCTGGCAGGGATGGGTCCTGGCTGTGCATGGGGATGGCTCCTGACCCTACAGAGTGGAGGATCCAGAGGGAAGAATGGCATACCCCAGCAGCTACCTCTGGAAGCTGCGACCCAAGTCCAGGGATTAGGAAGGTAGAACTACGGGGATCCAGCAGGCTGAGTTTTGGTGACTTCTTTTTTTTTTTTTTTTGCGGTACCGGGGATTGAACGCAGGGGCGTTCTACCTCCGCGCTACGCCCCCGGCCCTATTTTTTCTACTTTATTTTGAAACCAGGTCTCACGAAGTTGCTGAGGGCCTCACTAGGTAGGCAGGTAGAGAAAGAGAGAGAGAGAGAAAGAGAGAGAGAGAGAGAGAGAGAGAGAGAGAGAGAGAGCTGAGGCTGGCCGCGAACCCAGATCCTCCGGTCTCTGCCTCCCAAAGTACTGGGATTACAAGAGTGCGCCACCACGCCCGGTTTGGCGACTTCTTAAAAGCTGCAAAACCCCAAACATGGTCCCTCCAGCTGTTGCGTTCCCCTTCACAACCAAGGACCCATGTGGGCACCTGTGTCTCAAGTCCTTTCTCCCCTCTCAGTCCACAGCCTGCTGAGACGGGGCTTCTGCTGCACCATCCCTGGCCAGCCACACTCACCGGTACCTAGGTGCTCCGAACTCAGGGACCCCCTCCTTACTCATCTGGGCTGCTGACAGCACTGGGTCCCCTGGGACACTTCGAAGATGCCAACCTCCTGGTTTTCCCACCATGGCCCTTCCTTCCCTGTCCTTGACATGAGGAGGATTCCATAGTCCAGGGCTTGGCACATAATGATCACACTGGCACCTAATTTCTCCAGATGACAGCCCCAGCAGCAGGTGCCCCACACAACAGTAGGGCCACGTGTGATCCAGCTCTCTCCCCTCAGTGCCTTGGACAGGGTGCTCAATCAAGAGGTGCTGGATCAATGCAGGAGAGTCAGGGACAGAAAGACTTCGGTGGAATGGAGACCAAGCGGGAGGGAGGCCTCTTCCAGGCAAAGGAAGGGCATCCATTCCCTTAGGAGACAAACCTGCACCCAGCACGTGGCCATTGTTAGGGTTTGGATCTAGAATGTTCCTGGAAAAGCTCCTGTGTTAGCGATACAAACATGTCCCAAGGGGAAATCATTGGATCATGCGGGTTCTAATCTCATCAGTGCATAAATTCATTGATGGATTTATCATTTGAATGGATTTACTGGGTGGTAACATAGGTAGGTGGGCATGGCTGGAGGGGGCAGGTGGTCTTAGGGACTATATATATGTCCATGAGCCCCCGCCTCTGTCTCTCTTTTTCGCTCTCTTTGCTTTTGGCCACCATAATGTGAGAGCCTCATCCTTTCTCCCTGAGCCCTACAGCTGCCAACACCGCAGTTTCTAACTTGGAGCTATCCCTGTGGACTAAAACCGTGGGCCCCAATAAACCTCCCCTCCTCTAAGTTGTTCCTGGGTGTTCTGGCCTCAGCTGTGAGCATGCTGACTGAAACACCAGTAAACGCAAAATCTGAGAGTGCAAAAGACTGTCGATGATTGCTCGAGACGTGAGAATTCCATCGCCTCCACAGTGAAACCTTTCCTTCGAGCATGAACTTCTCCCAGGATAAGCTCCAGTCCAGCAGCGTCTCCTGAGCCGACAGGATGTGAGAGGAAATGACCAGGAAGCCAAGGCAACCAGCACACGCAGGCTCAGGAGGGCGGGCAGCGCACCGACACGTGGCTGGTGTGAACATGTCCATCCTATGACACTCGTCCTCTGCATGACGTGAATTCTGCACACACTTCATGAGCAGAATGGCCGCCCAAGCTTGGCCTGGGGGCAAACTGCTGATCGTGAGTGTGTGCGGGGCAGGGCCTCCCTGCAGCTCCTCTGGGAAGGAGCTGAGCAGGGGCCTCTCTGAACCATCTCTAGGAAGCAGGTGACCACGGGTCTCTCTGAACCATTTCCAGGAAGGGGTGAACACGTGTGCATTTTTAGGCACTGGGATAGGAAAAGTAAATTAACGTAATTCAGTCACTGGTAACCAATGGCACAAACTCGGCGACATCCCCGCAGAACATCAGTCTCTAACCAAGGAAAATGGCTGGTCCCAGAGCAATCCGAACCTATGAGATTCTTCAGGAAGATTCCTTTAGGAATGTATTTGAGGACAGTCAGGATTTTCTCCCCATGCTCAGCCCCGCTAGATAGAGCTTATTCGATTTTGTAACAGTATATTTTGTAAGGGTTTGTTTTCCTCCTTTGGGGAGTGCAATTATAAGCCGCCTGGACATAGTCTGTTTTTAGTTGCTATAACAGAATACTACAGACAGGGGAATTGACGAACAATAGGTTTGTTTGGCCGGCATGGTTCTGAAGGCTGGGAGGCCAAGATCGAAGGGCTGCATCTGGTGAGGGTCTTCCTGCTTCATCGAAACATGGCGGAGAGCACCATGTGGTGTGAGAACATGAGAGAGAGGGGAGGGAGGGGACAGGGGCTGAACGAACCCTTTCCATCAAGAACCCACTCCCAAACTAACTTGCCTAATCCATGGCCTAAATCGTTTGCAAGGCGAAACTCTCAGGACCTAGTCACCTCTCAACACCCACCCAACACTGTCACGGTGGGTATTGTATTCCTTTCTTTTTTCTTTACCTTTTTTTGTGGGGGGGTACTGGGGATTGAACCCATGGGCATTCTACTCCTGAACTGCACCCCCAGTCAGATTTTATTTTTTATTTTGAAACAGGGTCTCGATAAATTGCTGAGTGTCTCCCTAAATTGCTAGGCTGGTCTTGAACCTGCAATCCTCTTGTCTCCACCTCCCAAGTACTGGAATTACAGGCATGTGCCACCATGCCAGGTGTGAGTACTAAATTTCAACAAGAGTTTCAGAGGAGATGCTCAACATACCTCTCATCCTTTCTGCCAGGCTGAGGGCACACACTTACGAGCCACACACTGACTGTGTCTGCTACCCAGGCTGAGTCCCATGTCCTGCAGACAGCCTCCCAGGAGGTGCACCCATCCCCTTCCCTCCCCCCTCAGCGTGTGCCCTGGTTTTTGGCACCCATGGATGTCTTGTCCTTGATTTCTCCACATTGCCCATCTCTTCTCTTAAGGAGCTTGCACGCTGCTAGAGAAGGCAAAGCCTTTTTTTTAGTCCAGTTTGCACGACTTCCAAAGCACCTCCAACCAACGGGAATTCGCGAATCCCTCGTTCCTTCAGATGGGGGGATATGCGGGAGCTGCAGCAGGAGCGGAGGGGCGCAGACTAAGAGGGCAAGATCGCGACCTCCTGATGCCTGTGTGCACAGAGTTTGTTCAGATCGTCTACAATTGGCTAAACTTGGTTAACATCCCAGTTGCTGCATAATTAGCCATACACATATTTCTTAAATGTTCAAGTATAACCAAAGTCAGAAGCAAGAAGGCAGCAGAGGCTGTGGGTGGCCCCCATCTTCCCCAGACTCTCACTTTGGCTGAGAGTTCTTTGGTGTTTTCCTGGACTTCAGGAGTGAACCTGTCTCACATCCAGGGCAGGCCTGGGGTGGCAGGGGGTGAATGCTCCTCAGAGCAGCTGTCAAACCCCAATGAACAACAAACAGCTGGTGGATCAAAACCTTCCCTCCTCAGCAGACAGCTGTGAGGGCTCACTGTGCCATTTCCCGGGCCGCTCGCTGCAACAGCTGGCTCCACAGTGGGCCCTGTGGTGGTCGCTCCTGCTGCCTCACGTTCCTACTCCCAGCAGTGTCTCAGGGTCGGGAGAAGGGAACGTTTACTTACCCACTTCTCACCTTATGATCTAGCATGCTCTGAAAGCTCACATTACTCACCCACAAATTCACAGATGGAAACCTAATCCGCACTATGCTAGTATTAGGAGTAGGGTCTAGGAGAGGCGACTGGGTCACAGGGCTGAAGCCCTCACTAATGGGATTAGTACCCTCAGCAAGGTACCCCAGATGGCTCTCCCACTTCTGCCCCTCACTTCTGCCCCTGGGGCAAAACGAGAAGGCACTGTTTCCATAAGCCAGGAAGTCGCCCTCACCAGACACGGAATGAACCTGCCCGCACCTTGATCTTGGACTTCCAGCCTCCAGAGCTGGGAGAAATAAATGCCACCCAGCCTGGGTATTTTGTTATAGCAGTCTGAGTGAACTAAGACATTCTCCCGAAAGACCAAATGTCTCTTAACCCAGAGACCAGGACAGACACTGCAGAGCGGTCCAGCAAGCCAGGGCCTCCCAGGTCTACGAACTCTCTGACGAGCCGTGGACCTGCCACCCAGCAGAAACTAAACACGGACCTTGTCTTTCTCCCACGCCCTTCTTAATTTTCAGTTGCAGCATTGGGCAATAAGCCTACAGAAAGCCATTCGCTAATCGATACGATAAAGTAAAATGTGGCATGAAAGGGGAGAACTGGGAGATTCATCTATTAGTGATCAGCCTGAGATTTCTCGGCTCTCGGTCTTTTTTAGCAGGTTAATAGATAGGAAAAGTAGTAGATGAGTTAAATTAATGGCCCATGGAACACAGCGGTTCTTAATCGCATTAGCGGCCCATCTGCTGGAGCCAGCCTGCAAGCCCAGCCCACAGCAGCCATCTGTCCAGCCCAGCCACAGCCACAGCCACAGCCACAACCACAGCCACAGCCACAACCACAGCCACAGCCACGGCTACAGCCACAACCACAGCCACAGCCACGGCTACAGCCACAACCACAGCCACGGCTACAGCCACAACCACAGCCACAGCCACGGCTACAGCCACAACCACAGCCACGCGGGCTGTGTGCCCAGCCATTGCGTGTGACTGCAGGCGCCGATTTCCTTAATCAGGTTCCTTCAGCGCTCCAGTTCTGGAAATGAAGCTCATTGACTTAAACACATCTTGTTGAAGAAAGCAAAAATAATTGCCACACGCCATTTCTCCACCACCTAAAATTAGTTGTTTTTTTTTAATCAAGGAGGGGAAAGCCATTTTCAAAGAGCGCCACTTCACGCAAACAGATGTTGCAGAAGTCGGCTAAAGAGGAGGCTGATTATACAATTTATTCCAGCTGGGTGTGAACCATTTCACCCTTGCAGCCTGGGGCTCCTGCCAGCAAAACATGTGTTGGCAGACATGTGGACACCCAGCTGCTTCTGGGAAACCCACAATGGACAAGTGGATGGCAGAGAGGGACCCAGACTCGACCATGGGCACGATTTTCTACTCAATTTCCTCTAGTGTTGGCAGGTTAAGACCATCCGCAGAGCTTGGAGCTGAGAGGGCAGCATCAGTCTGAAGTGGCATTTAGGGTTAGGAGGTCCCCACTCAAACAACCTAAGCCACCTAAGGTCACTCAAAGCCAAACTCCCCCAAACAGAATCCTGAACACGGGAGCTGCGGCTACCCTGGAGCTGAGACCTCGCTGTGGGGTGGGGGACCTAAGTGGGGAGAGGACCTGGCTGAGTTTTGAAACTTTTCAAACAATTTGCCTAGTTATTAAGAGTGAAAGGGACACATCTCTAAGGCTGGGGGTAGATTTTATCCCAAACCTGGAACTGATGTCCTTGAATATGTTGGCAACATGCCCATTCAAGGATTCATAGGGTGACAGATTCAAGGTCATTTTCTAGCTCTGGTGCCATGATACCCCCCTGCAGATTCTCCCTAAAAGAAAGCAGACTTGGATGAAGAGACACTGAACCCCGGCTGAGCCTCCTGCTGGCTGGGATCCCGGAGGTCTACACAGTCTCTCTGAGTCTCAGTGGCCTCCCCTGGAGGTAGGGATAAGAAGCAGGGGTGCTCTGAGCAGCACATGAGGTCAGAGAAAGTGCCCAGCCATGAGTATATTTTAATTTCTCAAAGAAAGACCAGTGATGATTTCTGCGGGACGGAGGGAGCTGATCTCTCAGATACCTTGTTGCCCAACCTAACCTGCATCAGAACACCCAGCAGATTCACTCTCTCCCCGCTGCTAGTCTGGACCTGCACATTGTTCCGGACTGCGTGCAGTGTGTGCAGCCATCTTCCCATGGCACGTGGGCTGGTCCCCAGGCGGGCGAGGCTGGGATGGATATGATCACATGATGGCACAGCTGGAGGGGGAACAGTTCCCTCCCCTGGCTGGACCATGGGAGAGTTCCCATGGACCGTCAGCAACTTAGCAAGACACTGTTTCAAGAATTTTAAAAATAAAATAAAAATAGGACTGGGGGTATAACTTGGAGGTAGAAGGCCTCTGGGTTCAATCCTCAGTACCAAAGGAGGAGGAGGAGAGGGAGGAGGAGGAGGGGGAGGGGAGGAAGAGGAGGAAAAGAGGAGGAGGAAAGGAGGGAAGGAAGGAAGGAAGGAAGGAAGGAAGGAAAGAAGAAAAGAAAGTGAAAATAGTCTCTAAGTGCCCCCAAAGCTGCGCCTGCAGGTTTTCCAGCTCTTGGTGGGTTCAATTCTTCGGGGTGGTGCTAACTCTGCTTCGCTGGGTACCCCCCTAAGGCTCTGTTCATCAAGTAGACTGGTAAGAATGGGAGATGACAGTCACATGCAAGTCCCCCCTTGGCGACAGATGAGCCCCCCCAGTTCCCCCAGGCTGTGACCTGGTTCAGGGCTTCCTGGCCAGTGACCGGCAGAGCCAGCATCAGACTCAGGGGCCCTTTCACCCCTGGGACAGAGTCCGCCGAGCAGCCTCGCACACCTGAGGCAGGTGTCCCCCCTGAGGGCGCTGGCTGCACGTGGCTGCATCATCCCCGGGGGGCCAGGAGAGTCCAAGGCCTGGTTCTCTGTCAGCCTCTTAGACGCAGGGACAAATGTGGACGAAACAGGGAGACGCGGACATGGCTGGGGTCCACTGCGCTTCTGCAGGTGAGAGCCACAGGCCAGAGGGCACATGATCCTTAGCAACAGAGCTCCTCACACAGCAGGGCTGGAGGCCTCCGCCTGCCTGGCCGCCGTGTCCTCTCGTATCCCACCTTCTCAGGGGGAGGCCGGGCTCGGCAGGGGGTGGAGAGCAAGAGGGAAAGAGAGAAGGGCATTCTCTCCAGGGAGGACGCCAGGCTCCCACAGAGCCCCCGGGGCTGCGGAGCCGAGCACTGCCCAAGCCTCTGAGGTCCCACAGTGTGCCTCCTGGCAGGATGTGATCCTACTGATTAGAGAAGGAGGGCAGACATTGCAACAGTCATGTGCGAGCGTCACAAGGCTGCACTTCATTCACCGACGCCAGGAAAAACAAGGATCCTTTTCCCATGGAAAAGAAAAGCCACACTAAGCCACCTGAAGAAAGTAAACTATTACAAAGGACAAAAGAGGCTTTGTCCCCACAGTTGGGTGGCAGTAAGGGAGGAGACCAGTAGAAGACATTTCTACCAGGTAGGTTAGCTAGCTTTTTCCTCCCCAGAGAGACAACTGAAGCACCCCAAGGGTCCCCAGGAGCCCATTACACATTTTCAGGGATTCTAGGAGAGGTGGTTTGTACCTAAAAATGAGCTCTTTCTGCATATTTCCCAAAGGAGTTTAAACAGGTTCTCCTCAAAGGTGCAAAATCTCCACTCTCCAAGTATTTCTGGAGTTTCACTAAATATCCCATTTTGGTTAAAAGTTGGTAACTGTGATTGAAAAGCCATTGCAGATCTGAACTTCCAGTAAAAGCATGTGGTTAACTTCACCCTGCTTCCCAATATTCAAATATTGTTGCGGTTTTTCAGTGTAAGACAAAGAGAGATGACGCATACACAGCTGCTGCACCCACAGGCAAGACTTTCAAGTTACTATTGCAAAACATTTACTCCTCACCATTGTTCTGAGAAAATTTAGATTCATTTTTCTTTAAGAAAAAGCAGTAAAATACACATCAAATTTACCATCTTAATTCTTTTTTTTTTCCGGTACTGGGGATGGAACCCAGGGGCATTCTACCTCCAAGTTACACCCCTAGTCCTATTTTATTTTTTATTTTGAAACAGGGTCTCACTGAGTTACAGAGGGCCTCACTAAGTTGCTGAGGCTGTCTGCGAACCTGTGATCCTCCTGTCTCAGCCCTGGGATTACAGGTGTGTGCAACCATGCCCAGCTTCCATCTTAATTATTTTTAAAAGTACAGTTCAAGGTCATTACATACCTTTACATTGTTATGTAACCACCATTCCACTCATCTCCAGAATTCTTTTCATCATAGGCCAGGTGTGGTGGCGCACGCTTGTAATCCCAGTACTTGGGAGGCAGAGACCGGAGGATCCAAGTTCGCGGCCAGCCTCAGCTATTTAGTGAGGCCCTCCACAGCTTCGTGAGATCCGGTTTCAAAATAAAGGAAAAAAATAGCTCGGAGGTAAAATGCCCCTGGGTTCAATCCCCAGTACCGCAAAAAAAAAAAAAAAGAAAAAAAGAAAAAGAAAAACTGAAGCTAGCTCTGCACCCATTAAACAACTCTCCATCCCCACCCCCACTGGTGACTGCCCTGATATTGTCTGTCTCTCTGACTCCTCTAGGGATCTCATAGAAGTAGAATCTGACAGGATTTGCCTTTTTGTGACTGGTTTGTTCCACTGAACATAATGTCCTGGAGGTTAATTCCTGTTGTCGTCTGTTAGAATTTCCTTCCTTCTTAAATCTCACTGATAGCCCATCACACATTGTCATGCACTGAACGTTTACATCCCCTTGTATATTAAAATCCCAGCCCTGAAAGTGTGGTCTAAGAAGGGGACCCTGGGGGAGGGGATGAGGCCCCCAAGTTGGAGCCCTTGTGTTGGGATTAGTGGGTTTTTTTTTTTTTTGGCGGTACTGGGGATTGAACCCAGGGGCATTCTACCTCCAAGCTATACCCCCAGCCCTATTCTTTATTCTTTATTTTGAAACAGGGTCTCACTAAGTTGCGGAGGGCCTCACTAAGTAGCTGAGGCTGGCCGCGAACCTGCAATCCTCCTGTCTCAGCCTCCCAAGTACTGGGATTACATGCGTGCGCCACCACACCCGGCTGGGATTAGTGGTTTTATAAAAAGGTCGGGAGAGCTCTCTTGCAACCATGTGAGATACAAGAAGTGGGCTGTCTCCATCCTGGAAGAAAGTCCTCCCGGAACCTGACTGGGCTGGCACCTTGACCCTGGACCTCCTGCCTCTAAACTGTGAGAAACAAATGTGCACTGTTTATAACCCGCCCAGCCTATGACTGTTTATAACCCCGCTGATCATGGGACTTGGTTCCAGCAGCCCCGACGAAGGCGTATGTGCATACCACTTTTTTTTTTTATCCATTCATCTGTCAACATGAGGCAGGATAGGAGAAATAAAAAATACTCCCATACTCCATGCTGGGCGTGGCAGTGCATGCTTGTAATCCCAGTACTTGGGAGGCTGAGACAGGAGGATCCGGGTTCGCGGCCAGCCTCAGCTGCTTAGTGAGGCCCTTGGCAACTTATTGAGACCCTGTTTCAAAAATAAAGAATAAAAAACAGGGCTGGGGGTGTGGCTCAGAGGTAGAATATCCCTGGGTCCCATCCCCAGTACCACAAAATAAATAGATAAATAGGAAACCAACAGGGAAGAAAAGAAAGACTGTAGCTTTAAATCTAAAATGCCCATCATGGACCCTACCTTTACCCTGAAGGTCTGTTTTCCTCCAGGCCCAAATTCCTAAAAGGTCCAATAAATCTTAGAGCACTAAAAGTCCAGTGAACTGGTGCATATATTTTGGTAGCCTACAGCATGTATCTTAGACTGACAGGAGAAGTCTAGGCCTCAGTTAGTAGAAGGTCCACAAGTCACGGAGAGCAAGCTGGCGCCCTCACGTGCTCTCCTTCTGCCCACCCCTCATGAGAGTCCCCTGTAAGAGAAGAGCCCGGCACTCCCAAAGTGTCCCTCTCGCTCTGGAGGTAGCCCTCATTCTCTCTTAAACGTGTGTTTCTTACTTCCCTAAATAAAAATCTCTCTATGTCTCTGACTGGCGCGTGCTGAAATTCTTTTCTGTCGCATAAGCCAAGGTCCCCGCTGGTCCTGAGTTGAGGCGTCAAGCCTTCGCCCATGACAGACAGACACTTGGGTGACTTGCGTGTCTCTGCGCTGTGAACCTAGGTGTGCACCTCTCTCTTTAGAGAGACCTCCCCTTCTCAATTCTCTTTGGGAGATTCTTTTTTTTTTCCCAATAAATATTTAGTAAGCATTTACAAGGTACCCAGGCCCTGGAAATGAAGAGGATTCGGTGCCTTGCCTGGAATCCACGAAAATAAAAGGTAAGGAACCAGCCTTTCCTTTCATAAGGTCCCTCCCTGTGGGACCGGCTGTGGTGCAGTGGGGATCGGTATTATCCACTGATGGGGAGTTTAATTTTCAAACTCTTCCCTCTGCCCCTCGACACACTGTAAAAAAGTAAATAACCACTGCTGTTTATGAAGATATTTTTCAAGGCGATGTAGCCCATTTTAACACTGTGTGAAACAACAGAAGGAGAGAGGTCAGTTCTCCCCCCAGAGAAGCGGGCTGCCAAACGCACGGTCCATTACCGCGAATTATGCACAAAGACGTGCGAATAATAACCTTACTGTATTTAAAAATGGCCCGCTGAGTAGCCTCGCAAAGTGAGCCTCTTGGAGTTGATTTTATCTATGGAAACACATCCTAAAATATGGCCTATCATTAAGCACCCTGGAAATAGGAAATGGATGTAAGTGTCAGAAAAGTAGGAGCACCTCTTAGCGCCCTGATGATTATACGAGAGTATGCTAATGCTAATGCCTGCCAACCTGCGAATATTAATATTCACCTGCGGGTGGAGTGGCTGACCTGCCTTCACAATGAAATCTCAGAATCCGGAACGCTGCCTCCGTGGCTCTCCTTGTTCATCTCTCTGCTCAACCCCAGCTTGGAACGTGTGACACAGAGAAGCCGCTGTCTGCAATCTGCCACCTTTTTCTAATTCCAGGCCAGCCATTTAAGAAGGAGGCTATTTCTGTGTAGTTCATAAAAGGCTTTGATGTTTTTCTTCTTGTTAAACCCACAAGAAAAAAAAATAGCATTTTAATGGGCATATGGCGATCAAAGATATCAGTCTCTGCTAAAAAGATTTTTTTTAAAACCTTTCCAAGTAAATTCCTTATAGGAAAAACATTAACTCTCCAAGGACCTCTCCATTTTTATGGTGTCCAGATATTTTAAAAGAACAATGAAGCCAGGTTTGGTGGGACACACCTCTAATCTCAGAACATGGGAGGCTGAGGCAGGAGGATCGCAGGTTTGAGGCCTGTCTAAGCAACTTAGCGAGGCCCTCAGCAACTTACCAAGATGCTCAGCAACTTAGTGAGGCCCTGTTTCAAAATAAAAAATAAAAATGACTGAGGGTGTAGGTAGGAGGTAGAATACCCCTGGGTTCAATCCCCAGTAACCCCTCTCCCAAAAGCGCTAACCCAGAAGAGAAATGACAGAAGTGTCCCTCTTCAATGTCTATCCCAGTAAAATATAGATGTTTTCCTAATTATGGTATAGAATAGTGACATGGAAATCTTCCAAAATGTTTTAGAAATGAGACAAACTAAGGCTTGGGGAAAAAATGACACATGAACATATGACCTTTGGAAGACCCTCCAACATCCAGGTGAGAGCCCATGTGTGCCAACGTCACGCACCTCTGACGAGCAGCAGTACAGACCGGTCCTATCCAGGAGCCCAGCCTCAGCCCCTCTCTGTGGGCTGGACCACCCTCCCGCCCACTGGGCCAGCATGCTCCCTAATTCCCCCTTGTCTTCTACAGCATCCATTTTTCCTCCTCTGCCAGGATCAGTCCCACCTGCTTACAAACAGGATGCTGTACTTCCCATCTTAAGAAGGAAAATCACACCGACTTTCCCCCATGCTGTCCTCTGACCACAGTCCCGTTTCTCTTCCTTCTTTTCTAGTAAACCCCTGGAAAGAGTTGACTGGGCTCCTGGTCTCCAAATTCTCTCCCCTTCCACCAGCGCCCCACCAAAGCAGCTCTGTCTCCAGTAACGACTGTGCACACCCTGGGGCCTCTCTCCCTTGGCTCTCATGCTGTGGCCCTATTCATGACTCCTTGCTCCCAGACCCACCATGAGCTGGTTCTGTTCCCGCCTCCTGGCCACACCTTCTGAGGCCCTTTGCTGACCCCTTACCTCCCCCTCTTCCAAGGTCTGGGTGTCCCAGGGCCCCTCCTTCGGGCTGGCCTCCACTCCATCCAAGCCTGCTCCACGGAAGGCGTGCATGCCCTCAGCTCAGAGCGCCACCTCTGCACAGTGGACTCTCAGACTTGGTGTCCATCCCGGGCTCTTGCCTGAACCCTAGACACATATTCAGCTGCTACTGGGCCACCCCCCTTGAGAGTTAGGGGAGCCAGTTCAACTTGACATTTCCAAAACCACCTCCTAACTTCCCCTCTCCACCATGTGACTCTCGCCATCAGCGAGCCCCCCCCCATTCTCTGCCATCTCCCACAATTCATCCACCGTGCTTCCATCTCACGAGCCTCCTTGGGGCCTCCAACAGGTGAGCCTGTCCACCTCGGGCCCCTTTTCTGGCTGTTCCTCCTGCTGGGAACGCTTCCCCACATCCCTCCCTCCCTCCCTCCTCTTCTACAGGTCTCTGCCCCGTGCCCCTCGTTCCAGATGCCACCCCTAGCCATCTATGCAAACTAGGGATGCTTCCTCATGCCTGCTCTGCTTGGCCCAAGTCTTAAGGTTTTTCTGAGCCTGCATCACATCATCTAAATATAATACGTTAATGACACGCTGTTCCGTCTGCCTCTCTTCACTAAATCCTAAGCTCCAAGAATGCGGGACTCCTGGTCACTCGCCCCCTGCCTGGCTCTAGGGGCCAGCCACTATCAAATGCCCCTTAGCTCTGTGTTGAATGCTGTGGCCACACGGGGATCACAGCAATTGCCTTACCAAAACAACAGCCAAGCCCGCCTACTAGACTAGACTTCCCGAAGAAACGTGAAAATCGAGGAGCTGAAGGAAACAGTACGGATCATCATTTTGCCCTGACTGGTCAGAATCACCCCAGGAACTAAAAAAAAGTCCAGAATCTCCATCGCAGAGAACGCAGCCTGGAATCTACCTGCTACAAGTTCCCAGGTGACCGATGCGCAGCCAGGTGCGGGCGCCACTTCTGTGGCTGGTGACACAGCACCGCCGTCCATAACCACGGACAGGCGCACCTTTCTCTGAGTCCTCAGGCATGGTGGCACACACGGATAGCATGCTACAATGCCAGCACATCTGGTTTACAACGTTGTCCCTTTCTCAGTTGAATTCCATGAGTATTCACTGAGGACATGTCCAAGTCCAGGCTAACAAGAGGGACTCGGAGCCTGTCCCCAGCTGCACGCCAGCCGACCCGCACTAGCTCCCTCCTGCTCCTGGCCACTTGCTGACCAGGGTCCTGTCCAGAGCCCACAGTGCCCCCATCTGGGTGGAGGTGAGCTGGTTATTCATACCCTAGATGCCCCAAGCGTTGGACATGTGTCATGACTTCCTGTTTTTCCGCCATCATGGTACTGTCTCAAGGTCCCAGTGGAAGAAGACTTCAAGCCTTCCCACCATGTTCCACTGTCTAGTAAGCAACCCTCCACCTACAGCCACAGGCCGCATGATGGTGTTTCAGTGAAGGGTGGACCACATATACAACAGCGATCCCATAGGTTATAATGGAGCTGAAAATCTCCTGTCACCTGGTGACACTGTAACCATGGTAACACTGTGCGTACCACATTACATGTTTGTGACGATGCTGGTGTCAACAAATCTACTGCACACACACAAATATGTACAGTTCATAGTAACTGACGATAATAAATGACTATTACTGGCTTACATATTTATAATACTCTACTTCTTATCATTATTTTAGAGTGTCCTGACTTGTATGTATTTTGTTTTTGTTTTTGTTTTTTGGCAGTACTGGGGATTAAACCCAGGGACATTCTACCTCCTGGCTACACTCTCAGCCCTATTTTTTTTCTTTATTTTGAAACAGGGCCTCACTAAGTTGCAGAGAGCCTCACTAAGTAGCTGAGGCTGGCCGCGAACCCAGATCCTCCGGTTTCAGCCTCCCAAGTACTGGGATTACAAGTGTGCACCACCACGCCTGACCTACTTGTATGTTTTTGTTTTTCTGATGCTAGGAATTGAGCCCAGCGGCACTCTATTTCCGAGCTACACGCCTAGCCCCATCTTATTTTTTATTTTGAAATAGGGTATAAGTTGCTGAGTGTCTCACTAAGTTGCTGAGGCGGTCCTCAAACCTGTGATCCTCCTGTCTCATCCTCCAAGTACTGGGATTACAGGCATGTGCTACCATGCCTGGCTTCCTTCAACTTGTAACAGAAAAAGTTTACTATACAACAGTACGCCATGTTATACTGGAGCAATTTCACACATCTCATGTTACTGCATTTCTTTTTTTTCTTTTATTTTTAAACAGAGCCTCTCTAAGTTGCTGCAGGTCTTCGTTGGCCTCAATCCTCCTGTCTCAGCCTCCCAAGCACTAGGATTATAGGCGTGCACCACCACACTGAGCCTACTGCATTTCTTGATGGTACCAAGAGACCAGCTCAAGGGAAGGACCGACACCCTCTAGCTTTGTGTAAGTGCAGGACTATCTTGCCGTGATGAAATTGCCTAACTACACATTTCTTAGAACTTAACCCTGTCACTAAGTAACACTCCAGTATATTGATTTCTCTCAGTGTGAACTAAGTATTGCCCCTACCATGACACACACAACAGACACCTATTACGGCCATAGCTGTCCTTTGAAATAATTCACAGTGAAAAGTATATTCCATGTTTTATAATTTCCTGAAACATTAAATATTACACAAAAGCTGATCGGCATCAGACAAAGAAGGGATTTGCACTCCAACATTCCATGGCACCCCTAGACCCCTGCCCCATCCAACCCAGGGCCACCCACCGGGGCAGCATGCAGCCGGTCTTGAAACAACTAAATCTTAGTTTTAATCACTGAAAATGATCCTAAAAAAATGCTGGGTTTGCTAGTTTGAAAAATATTGATTACCGTTTGAAACGGCCCAAATTAACTCAAACTTTATCTCCTTCACTGCCGAAAAATCTCCTTCAGGAAAGCACATTCAGTGCAGACTTTGAAAACAACATCTCACCGCACAATCTCCTGACCGCTGATTTATACGCGGAAGCGTCCTGCAGGCTTACGGTGGGGAGAGCGTTAATGTGCTCCTAACTGGCTCCCCTTACACCTCTCTGCTGCGGGACAAAATGGAGATCTGAGCTGGCTGCTCCCTCTTAAATCTTCTCTCCCCCGAGGAGGCTGCCAGGTTTACAGATCAATGAACTGCTGAGACGGAGACGAGACGGCAAGAGTCACAGCTGAAGGCCTCATACTTTTAAGTGCTGGGTTTTGTTCCAAACACTCCAATCTCTTTTGTTTCAAGTGCGCCAGCTAGATGGCATTGGCGCTGGGAAAACTGGCTGCAAAGAAGCCGTAATTTCCTGATTCACCTGAATGTCACGATTTGGCCCCCAGCAGATGTGTCTTCATTTGTGCAAAACAAATAAACTTAATTCTATCAAGTGTTGCTCTTAAAACTACCTCTGGTGTGGTAAGAGCTGGAGGGCCCCTGGCACAGGGCGGATGCTCAGTAAGATGTGTGATATTAGCATGCATTTACTGAAGAATGATGACTTCATAAGACATATTTCTTACGATCCAGAAAATAAGGCCAGTTGGGATGTCAGAGCACAGAGACAGCCTGACCTGAAATCCCCTTCTCCCCGTTCCTGCCAACATAAGATGGCCCGGTGCTGGAGTGGCCACGCTGCAACAGGAGCGATGGGGGACCCAGGTCGCTCACACATGCAAGCAGCATGAGGATGTAAGACAGGGACAGAAGCCGGAGGGGACAGGTGAGTGCATATGACCCGGTCAGGAGCTGGGGCAGAGTCCCTGGGAGTCTTGGGGGCCGCCATAGACCAGGAGGCTTAAACAACAGAGATTCTACACTCGCAGTTCTAGAAGCCAGAGTGCAAGATCAAGGTGTGGGCGGGTGGCCTTGCTCCTGGCTTACAGACAGCTGTCCCCTTGCAGCCTCTTGACATGTTTGTCCTGTGCACACGTGAGCCCCTGGTGTCTCTCTCTGTGTCCCGGTCTCCTCTTCTTATGAGGACACCAAGCAGATTGGATTAGGGCTCACTCTGAAGACCTTGCCTCAATCACGTCTAGAAAGACCCTGTTTCCCCAAACAGTCCCATGCTGAGGCTCTGGGGGTTAGGACTTGAACTTGGAGATTTAGGGAACAGAATTCACCATGAGCACGGTGCGGGGATAAGGCCCTGAGACCCTGCAGCTCATGCAGTTTCAATCAACCCAAGACCTCCTAGGTACACACACTCAGACACTCAAATCCTGAGCAAGAGAAGGTGATGCAGAGCGCGGGATCCACAGCCTCCTGGGCTGCCTTGCTTCTTCCCGAAGTTTCTGCAGCTCGGTGTATTTCCTACAAGCTGACAGGGACAAACTGGGGTCTGGATTTAAGTGGTCCACAGATCTGGACAGACCTGTAAACTCAACTGAGTTTCACTCATCATAGTTAGTCCTCCACTGGCTGTGTCATCCGGGGCTTGGCAGGAGTGAGGAGTCCCCTGCAGGGCTGCTCAGGGCACCTTTGATGACAGAGTCTATGCATGGAGGTGTGGCCAAGACAGCATCCCGGCCTGAAGCTGCGGTGTAGACATGGCCTCGCTGGGCTGGACAAACACTGGGGCCTGGAGAGGCCTGCCATCAGAGGCTGGGGTCCTGCAGGGAAGCGCGGGTTGCCTTCAAAGCAAGGAGCGAAGGTGAGTGGGTGCTCTGTCCCGCTTTTCTCTTGCCCTACTGTGCCCAGAGGCCTTCAGAAGAGGGAGCCTGGAAGGTTCCATTCTTAGAAATCAGCCTCCATGGCCCAGGAGAGAAGCGAGCTGTCTGGGAGAAATTCCCTACTCCTTGGACAGCCACAGGTGGAGGCTGGGGGGGGGCACTTTCATCCAGATACCCAGACATGATGCTGGCAGGGCCCACCGATGCCCACCACAGTGCCCCAGCACCCTCCTGGACTCGTGAGCAGCGACCAGTGGCACTCAGCATCTCCTCCTCCTCCTTGCTCGGGCTTTCCCTGGAGAAGGTGGGGAGGGAGGGCAGGCATGGCGGCAGGCAGAAAGGAATGAGAGTGGGCGCGAGTGGGCTGCCCACCTTGCCACCCAGGCAGGAAGAGAGGAGCAGGCGCAGCAGCACCCTGCCTCCCAGAGCACGGCCGTGAACAAGTGGGGTTGCTGAGAGTGGACGGGTGTGACTCACCCAGGTGAGCTGGAAAGAGGTGTAAAACACACCGCGCGTGGGGATCGTCGCTGGAAGTTGATATTTACGGTCTAGATGAGGCTTTAACAAATTGCTTGCCTCTATTCTGGTCTGCTCTAGTAGAGGAGATTATTCTAGAAGGATGAGATGGGTGAATGAACCAATGGAGGAGGATGTGCTGAGCACGTGCAACATTCTAAGAACTGACCTGAGACCTGATTCTAAGCACTGACTCAACTGGGCATGGCGCAGTTTCTCTTGAATCAGACGAGGCCAGTCATTCCCCACAGGGCTCCAGAGTCCTCATACATGAGGAGCCTGAAAATCTGGGGAGAAATTGCACCATCAAAAAAGTCTTTTTTGTGTGTTTGCTTTTTGCAGTACTGGGATTGAACCCAGGACCATTCTTCCTCTGAACTATACCCTCAGCCCTTTTTATTTATTTATTTATTTATTTATTTATTTATTTATTTATTTTTTGTGGTACTGGGGATTGAACCCAGAGGCATTCTACCTCCAAGCTACACTCCTAGCCCTATTTTATTCTTTTATTTGAAACAAATAAATTGCAGAGGGCCTCACTAAGTTGCTAAGGTTGGCAGCTAACCTGCAATCCTCCTATCTCAGCCTCCCAAGTACTGGAATTACAAGTGTGCACCACCACACCCATCTTATTTTTTGTTTTGAAACAGAGTCTTACTAAGTTGCTGAGAGTCTTGCTATGTAGCTGAGGCTGTCCTTGAACCTGAGATCCTCCTATCTCAGCTTCCCAAGTACTGGGATCACAGGCATGCGCCACCACACCCAACTAGAAAAGTATTTTTGAATATTTAACTCGTGTGTGTGTGTGTGTGTGTGTGTGTGTGTGTGTGCATGTGCGTGCAGGTCTGTGCCTTTTGCAACCTTACCTCTGTATTTAATGTGTACATTGTGAAATTTGTAAAATACTCAGTTTAGCACCCTGGTCCCGAGCACATGAACAGGGATCAACCAGTCTGTTTTCAAATCCTGGCTCTGCACTCATGAACTGTGTTCACTCAGCAATGTAACCGGTTGGTACCTCAGTTTCCCCACCTGCAAAATGAAGATGATAACTAGGAAGCACTTATCTTCCCTAATGTCAATCAATAGCTCTAACAAACTCACCAAGAGGTAATGTTCTCCTTTAGTTTGTTGGTTTAAAAAAAATTGAAATTCTTTGGAAAAATTTTAGAGTTAAAAACTTATTTCCAGGTTAAAGGCTTAAAAGTGCTTTTCTAGGTAGCAAACTGGCATGATTTTTGGCAGAAATCATGTAACAATGGAAACATTTTCAGCTCTCAGCTCCTCGACTCTCCACGGCAGGGGTTTCCTGTGAAAAGCAGTTTCTCCCTGTGTGAAGACGGAGGGACCTGCTCCCTGGGGTTCATACTTCCTTCTAGAGTCTACAGAGGAGCGACAACGACTGGCCTCTTGCCATCGCTGTAACACTCAGCAAGCCTGCCGCTGACTTTCTGGGAGATGGAAGCGTGTAACTCGTCTTCTGAGATCTTGTTGAAGACAAACCAGATCAATGACATCTGAAGGCTGGCGACTGGAGCCAGCAACAGGACGCAAGCGGAGGCTCGTTGTGGGGTGGCCGAACTGCAGAATCAGCGCCAGCCCCACTGGACCCCAGACCCCCTCCCTGTGCCACAGTCATGGGTGACCCAGCCACCCAGCAGGTGGACCCAACATGGCTAGCTGTGTCCATACAACTTAGCAAAGCTTCGATCTTCATTATCTTGGGTAAGAACGAATGCAGATGTTTTAGTATCTTCTTCCTATATACCAGTGGATCACTGGGTGCTCCCTGGGATGTATCTGGCCCAGCTTTGGAGACTGTCCTGGGCAATTTCTTGTGCATGGTGCTTTCTTAGAGGAGCTATGGGATGCTATCCACTCACTCTACCTGCTTTTCTCCCATGTAGTATTTAAGATATTCCTTGCCAGACGTGGTGGCGCCCGCTTGTAATCCCAGTACTTGGGAAGCCAAGACAGGAGGATCACAGGTTCGCGGCCAGTCTCAGCTACTTAGTGAGGCCCTCCACAACTTAGTGAGACCCTGTTTCAAAATAAAGCATAAAAAATAGGGCTGGGGGTGTAGCTCGGAGGTAGAATGCCCCTGGGTTCAATCCCCAGTACTGCAAAAAAAAAAAAAAATTCCTCATTCACTTCCATGGTGTTCCATGGTCACAGTTTGCTCAGTCAGGCCCCTCTCGATGAACATGTGGGTTGTTTCCAATCACTGGATGTTATTAGTAGCACAACAGTGATAGCCTGTGAACTGCTTTTTGTATTTTTCCCACTATAACTTTTTTTTTTTTTTTGGTACCAGGGATTGAACCCAGGGGCATTCTACCTCTGCGCTACACCCCCCGGTCGCTATTTTTTATACTTTATTTTGAAACCAGGTCTCACGAAGTTGCAGAGGGCCTCACTAGGTAGAGAGAGAGAGAGAGAGAGAGAGAGAGAGACAGGGAGAGAGAGAAAGAGAGAGAGAGAGAGAGCTGAGGCTGGCCGCGAACCCGGATCCTCCGGTCTCCGCCTCCCAAAGTACAGGGATTACAAGCATGCGCCACCACGCCCGGCTCCACTATAACTTTTGCATAAACTTCTAGAAGTCAATTTCTGAGTCAAAGTAGAAATGCATATGTAATTCTGCTAGACATTTCCAAACTCCTTTCCATAGGATTTGCATGACAGGACATTTTAATAGACCTCTCTCCTGCCAAATAACTGCCTTCAGACACGCTCTGTCAGTTATTCTCCTCCACCCTGGAATGAGATCTTTGGCAAAGCCTATATTTTTCCAATAGATCTGTGGAAATAGATTTATTTTTAGGCATTACAGGTTCAGTCCTATCTACTATGAAAGCTTCTATTTGGCATTGTCTCAGTCAGTATTGTGTTGCTGGAATAGAATACCTGAGACTAGGAAACATATAAAGAAAAAAGGTTTATTTGGCTCACAGTTCTGGGGGGCTGGAAAGTCCAAACACCCTGGCACCAGCATTTGGCTGCATGGAAACATGGCAGAGAGGAGGAATGGGAAACAGCTGTGTGCACAAGCCAGGAAGCAGGAGAAGGGCGGGGCCAGGCGTACTCTTCTGTAACAACCCATTCCCTTCACAGGAGCTCATCGGCTGCTGGGAGACCCAACTCACAGTGTGAGGCCAGCATCAACTCCTCCATGAGAGCGGTCCTGACCAGTCACCTCCCAGTAGGTCTCACCTGTCAAGAACATTAAAGCCGGGACCAAGCTTCCAGCAGGTGAACTTCTGGGGGACAAACCACAGCAGCATCCAATGTACTGGGCTGATTCAGGCTTCCAGTCTGCAGTGAGGAGCGGAGCTGGTGGGATACATCACCACTTCCCCACCTTGCTCCTGGCCCTGCCCTGATTTCTCTAGGACAGGCCTGGAGAGGAGAAAGGTGTCGGCTCAAAACAACCCTTAGGTGGCACACATGGTTGTGGCTGTGGCTGGAGTCATGTGCTAACTAGGATGCTCAGTGGGTTCTTCTGGGCCACTGCCTCCCCCTCCCCAACACCCACTCCCAGCTGTCTTCCACCTCCTGGTGTGCACATGTTCTCCTGGGCTGGGCGGCACTTACTACTCTCTCCTTAGTTACTGGCACCTGATGGTTCAACCCAGAGTCAGCAAACACTTGCTATGCGGGGCTAGACAGTAAATGCCTTAGGCTTTGGCAAAATGGTACCTGTGACAACCTCTCACCTCTGCCCTGTCACCTCTGCCCTCTCACCTCTGCTGCTGCAGTGGGAATGCGGACTGCTGTGGTTGGACATGTCTCCAGAAGTCCTGTGTGGAAACCGAATCTCCAAATTCATTTGTTTGAATGTATTTGGAAGTGGGGCTTTGGGGAGGTACTTAGGGTCAGTTGAGGTCATGAGGGTGGGGTCTCAATGATGGTGTCAGTGGCTTTATAAGAAGAGAAAGGGACACTGGAGCCGGCACACCTGCTCTCCCTCACCCTATCATGGCTGGCCATGCTATGATAGAGCAAGATGTTGGCACCATGCTCTTGACTTCCAGCCTCCAGGGCTATGAGCTGAATGAACCTCTATTCTTCACAAATGATCCAGTGTGTGGTATTCAGTTAGAGCTTGTGGCATAACTGGGCTATAGAGAAAATGGAGTAGGATGCAGCCTCAGACATAGTAAACAGATGAGCATGGCTGTGTTCTAATAAAACTTTATTTACACAAACAGGCAGTGGGCTAGATTTGGCCTATGGGTCTCAGTTTGCCTACCTCTGGTCTATCCCATCCAGACTCCCTGTGGTCCTCTCATGTGGGATCCCTTTCATAATGACCACAGTTTAGATCTTTCTAACAGGTCTGTATCTTCCCCACTAGACATAAGTGTCTTGTTAATAACATCAGCGAAGATAATAGTAACAAGGCTTTCGACTTGTCCTCCCATACATTGGCAATTTTGAGAAGAGAAAAAGAATGACAAGTTTCCTATTTGCTATTATTTTCCCCAAAAAAGTTATGAGGGTGCATCATTTGGGATATTATTTGGCTGCAAGTAAACAGAAAAATATAGATTTGGGGGCACTCAAACAAGTAGGGACTTATTTTTCTCCCCTATGGAGAAACCCCCAAAGATAATTTATATTAGATCGACATCTCAAAGAAGTCAGGCTCAACTTTATTGCTATCACCCGGACCTCTCCAGGTCAGAACTTGGCTGACAAGTCCTGGTGTTATCATCGAAGGTAGAGAGGGGAGGAAGGATTACCCTGGCCACACCTGTGCCTGACCAGGAAAACACAAAATTCCTCTAAATCCCTTGGGAAACCTTCACCTAGGACCCAGCATCCATTGCTGTGAACTACAAAGCCACAGTGACATGCTCCAGGTCCGAAAGAAGAGCGGGGAGGGTGTCTTAGTTCAGTCACCAATTGGTAAGGTCAGGTCACATGGCATCATTATCAGCGCCGGGTGTCACACACTAGACATGGAAACCAATAATGAACATGTGCTCTAGATCACGGTCACACACAGCGCTGACCTTCCCATCAGCCTTCCGATGCTTCTCCTTCAAACGTGAACAGCCAGCCCCCAGTCAGAAGGTGTTTGAGGAACGCCTCTTGTGTGAGACACAGACCATGACGGGTGCACCAAGAAAAGGCACTCGGAGCCGACAGATAGAATGCAGGAAGCAAGAAGAAAATGTCAAACAAAAACCATCATTTCCTCGGAGAAAGAGAAGATAAGCAACTCTGAAATATGAATTAGATGTAATACAAAGGAGCCTTCGGAGAAAAAGAAAGTGCTCTTGAAAAATCCAAACCAAGGTGTAGAAGCAAATGCAGAGTAACGGGCCAAAGAGTCGGAGATGGGGATAGGAGGGACCAGACTCGGAGACCCAACATCTGGACAGTGGGAGCGCCAAGAAGAGAGAACGGGGAATTACTAGAAGAATTCTCTGGACAGAACATCATGAATTTCTAAATGGAAAAGACTCACCAAGTGCCCAGAATTAAAAAAAAAAGGGCCCATACTAAGACTCATCTTTAAGAAGGTTCTGAATGTCAGGTCTAAGATTATCCACAGCCGGGCATCATGGCGCACGCTTGTAATCCCAGTACTTGGGAGGCTGAGACAGGAAGATCATAGGTTTGCGGCCAGTCTCAGCTACTTAGTGAGGCCCTCCACAACTTAGTGAGACTCTGTTTCAAAATAAAGAATAAAAAATAGGGCTGGGGGAATAGCCCGGAGGTAGAATGCCCCTGGGTTCAATCCCCAGTACTGCAAAAAAAAAAAAAAAAAAAAGATCTACAACACTGATGTAGAAAGGAGCTCTGAGGGCTACGTGAGATGTTATTTGACCAGAAGAGGCAGGACTGCTGGCTCCTGGGGCCCCGGCTGCTCCCCAACTGGGGGGCAGACCTGAGGAATGACAAGGAGTAGGAAGCAGTAAACTGGCACACCATGGACTATGCCAGGACCCGGCACCCAGTGAGGAGCCCCGGGGAGGCTGGCCGACGCCGATGCTGGAATCTTCCAGGTCAGCAACAGTCATGGTTCATAAACCCAGGTCAGAGAGGTATGTGTCTGCAGGGACAGAGACAAGCAGGCCCCCAGGGAAGGACCAGGCAGGACTTGGAGGGGAAGAGGAGGGGGACTCCGCCCTCTATAAACATGGCCTGCAAGCTGGCCAGCCCCGTGGGCACTGCGGTCTCCTCTGTTGGGACAGAGAGAGCAAGGTGGACAGCAGAAGTCACCTCTGTGTACTGCAGGGTGGAGCCAGAAGGTGCACATATTTTCTCACCAAAGGATGACACAAAATACAATAGAGACCTTCGAACTTGGGTATACAGTCATGCGATGTTCAATGATGGGGATATATTGAGCATGCGCCATTAGGTGCTCGCATCCTTGTGTGCATGTCTTAGAGTGAACTTACACAAACCTAGACGGCACGGCCTGTCACACACCTAAGATGTACAGTGTAGCCATCGCTCTGAGGCTACAAACCCGCACAGCATGCTGCTGGGCCGAGCGAGGCCCGCAACTGTAACCCGATGGTAAGCGTCTCTCTAAACACAGGAAAGATACAGCAAAAACACAGTGTAAAAGACTTTCTTTTTCTTTTTCTTGTTACTGGAGATTGAACCCAGGGGTATTATATCTCCAAGCCACACCCCCAGCCATATTTTATTTTTTTATTTTGAGACAGGATCTCACTAAGTTGCAGAGGGCCTCACTAAGTTACTGAGGCTGGCCTTTAACCTACGGTCCTCCAGTCTCAGCCTCCCAAGTACTGGGATTATAGACTTGTGCTACCACCTCGGGCAGTATAAAAGGTTTTTAAATAATGGTACCAGGGTACGGCACTCACCATGAATGGCAGGTGCAGGATGAAAGGTGGCTGTGGGTGAGCCCAGGAGCAAGTGTGAGCAAGGGTGAGCGAGTGTGCATGCCCAGTAGACTCTGCACCGCTGTAGACTGTCAACACTGGGCCCTGAGGTTGCACCAACTTTATTTAAAACAATTTTGTCTTTCTTCAATAATAAATTAACTTCAACTTACTGCCACATTTTTATTTTATAAACATTTTAATTTTTTAACTTTCTGCTTTTTTTCGGCAATATAACACTGAGCTTGAAACGCACGTGGCACAAGTGCGCAAAAATATTTTCCTTCTTCATATCCTCATTTTCTAAACTTTTTTTGCCTTTTGTAGATATTTTTAACTCTTTAAACCTTTCTGCTAAAGGCTTAGACTCAAGCACACACTTTGCCTCGGTTTACCCAGGGTGAGGACCATCAAGGCCACCGTGTGCCACCTCCTCATCTGGTCCCACTGGAGCGCCATGTACGAAGCTGTCATCGCCCGTGGGAGCAGGGCCTTCCTCTGGAAGACTCACTGAAGGACCCACCCGAGGCTGTTTATACTTTTGTAATTATGTAAATAGAATAAGCACATTCTTTTTTTGTGTGTGTGTGTGGTACCGGGGGTTGAACTCAGGGGCGTTCTACCTCCACGCTACACCCCTGGCCCTATTTTTTATACTTTATTTTGAAACCGGGTCTCACAAAGTTGCGGAGGGCCTCACTAAGGAGAGAGAGAGAGAGAGAGCGAGAGAGAGCGAGAGAGAGCGAGAGAGCGAGAGAGAGAGAGAGAGAGAGCTGAGTCTGGCCAGGAACCCGGATCCTCCGTTCTCCGCCTCCCAAAGTACTGGGATTACAAGCGTGCGCCACCACGCCCGGCAGAATAAGCACATTCTGAAATAACAGTCAAAGTGTAGCAAACACATAAGCCAGCATCACAGTGGTTACTATTGGGTTCCACGTACTGTACAGAATTGTGTGTGCTGGACTTTTATAGGACTGGAAGTGCAGTGGATCTGTTTACACAGCACCACGACGTGAGTCACTTGCTACTGTGCCTTACCACAGCTACTATGTCACCAGGCGGCGGGAATGGTCCAGCGCCAGCAGAACCTAGCGGGACCGCCACTGCATATGTAGTCTGACTGAAGTGTTACGTGGCACATGACTGTCCTTAAGAATTGATGCCACAAAGAGTATAATAAAACCATGATACACTAAATCCGCAGGTGCAGACGCTGCAGTGAGACTTTCCTTCCGTAAGTGCAGTTGCAGATCACGGAAGCTGAGACCTGGAACCCGCCACCTGTTTTCTTTTTTTTTTTTTTAACGGTACTAGGGATTGAACCCAGGGGCATTCTACCTCCAAGCTACACCCCAATCCTAATTTTTTTATTCTTTATTTTGAAACAGGGTCTCACTAAGCTGCAGAAGGCCTCACTAAGTAGCTGAGGCTGGCCGCGAACCTGCGATCCTCCGGTCTCAGCCTCCCAAGTACTGGGATTACAAGCATGTGCCACCACGCCCGGCCTCCGTCACCTGTTTTCTGCCCTCGGCCATGCTGTGTTCAGCAGGGCATGGTCCCTGTCCTTCCAAAGGTTTTGAAAGTCCTTGTGTTCCCAACACTCAATCTTCAAAGGAGGTTCTGTGGTTGTTTTCAACCTCAAACACAGTGCCCCTCTCCCCCAACCACTTCCTCTTGCTCAGTTCCTCACACAACACCCTTCATCTCCCAGGAATCAAAGCGCAGCACAGCCACGAAGAGAGAGCTCCGGAGGAAGCATCCGGGATTCTAGAACAGGCGAGCAGGTTATGGGTTTAAGGACAGCAGTAAAATGGTTTTGTGAAAATGGGCTGAAATGATGCGCTCCAGACAGTCACGGTGCTAGACAGGGTCCTTCCTTCCTTCCTCAAGTGCTCGCCGGATCTGTGCCAGCCCAGCCCCAGGCACACACCTGTGCGCCCAAGGCCAAAGCTATGAGTGCCAGCGCCGCCACTCTGCCAGCTGGTGCCTCTAGTCAGCTGCGGGACCTCCGTGCTGGAAAGGTAGACTCCCTCCCCCAGGCCAGAGCTGCCCCCGCCCACGCCTGATGGGAGGGGTGCTGCCGCTGCGCCGCGTGGTTCCTGAGCCAGGCTGTCAGCTGAGCCCAGTGTGATTCACCTCTCAGAGACCCCCAGGGGATAAGCTGCAGATGCCCCTACTTGTAACCGGCTCTATCGCACACAGCCCCTCCCCCATGACTCCTGGTTCTCTTCCTAAATAAACCACTCACATGCACATCCTCGCCCTGACTCTGTTTCTAAACAGGACATAGCAGAACGGCACACACCGCGGCCTAAGTGGTCTCCTCCACCCCACTTCCCTTGGCACTCCGAGTTTAACTTCCCTTTTGAATTTAGAAACTCCTGGCCACTCACATTTAACAGTCCCCTCCGCTCCCCACCCGCTACACACACACTGCCTATAAGCAGTGTAGCAGAACATTTGCACACTCTCTGTTAACACAGAGGACAGTGGGCATCGCGGGTGTGTCCCACACGCTGCTCTTGCGGAATGCCTTCGGGGACGGTCTATCCTAGGGCTGGTCCTTGTCATCGTACCAGTCTAGCTCTGATCGCACCTGCTGAACGGCATCTCCCACAACACCCTTCCTAACACACACAGCACCCGTGCCCAGGCTGCTGCACTGTCTCGCAACACTTACCAAAAATGCTGTTTGCTTTCTTAACAATCTGTCTCCCCACGGAGAAGGCAGACTGTGTAAAAACAAGCACCATCTTTGTCTCGTTAGCTGCTGCGGCCCTGGGCTCAGAACGGGCTTGGCATACAGTAGGTACTTGATAAATGTGCTAAATAAAGGACCAAAAGCATGCTCACTCTTTGAGTCTAGTTCAAAATTCTCTGTCCTCTTTGATCCCCAATCACTGTGGTTAGAAGTGATTTTCAGCCCTGAAGCATCTCGCTGCATCTGGTGAGAAGCACATGATGTCGGGAACAAGAGAGGACCGCCAAACTCACGGCGATCAGCAGTGTCACGTGCTGCCACTCCCCACCTGCGCCCACGCAGATGCTTCTGCCAGGCGGTCCCCCGCTGCTCTGGGCAGCTGCCGGGCTAGTGCACCGTGGGATACTGAGCAGTGTCCCTACCCTCCACCTGTTAGAGGCATCACCCAAGTGACAACCCAAAATGTCCCCAGGAGATGCCAAATGTCTCCTGGACATCACTTTGGGCCAAGAACCACGAAGACAGACCCATGTGATACCCTGAGGTTTAGCTCTGTTACCACTCCTCAGAGGAGGGGGAAGAGGTGGCGGGGGAGGGGGCAGAAGCCTGGCTTTGGGGCCACAGGCCTGGGTTGTTGGGCATCTAGTTCTTTGCTTGGTAGCCCCCATGCACACACCTGTGTTCTGGAACTTGCCTTTTTTCTGAGTTAAGTTTTATAGAACACCATGTCTGGTGCTGTACTAAGATCCTAATATGTTTTACTCCATTCACTTCTTGAGATAACCATGCAATGTGTGTTGTTTTGTCTGTATACTATCTGCCTTTTGGGGAAGGCAGGAAGGATGAAGAAGGGCACGCACCCCGCCCACCTTTCCCCAAGGCCTGTTACTGGGACAGCAATTCCCTCAAGTCCTCTCCTTCTCCTTTCTCTTTCTCTTTCTCTCTCTCTCTCTCTCTCACCAGGCATTGAACACAGGAGCACTAACTCCAAGCTACACCCCCAGACCTTTTTAAAATGTTTTATTCTGAAACAGGGCCTCACTAAGTTGCCGAGGGTCTCACTAAGTTTCTGAGGCTGGCCTTGAATCTGCAATCCTCCTGTCTCAACCTCTCAGGTACTAAGATTAAAAGCGTGCACCACTGTGCCCAACTCCTCAAGCCCTCTTCTTATTTCTGTTTTTCTGTTTCTAATCTGTTGTAGCCCGAAACAAGGCTCAGAACCCTGTTGAAATTAAGAATGGGAGGGTTCTGAGGAAGGATGGCCTTAATTTTTAACGCATGCTTAGAATATCTCTTTTTGCCGGGTTAGATTCTCTGCCCTCCTCCGGCTGATTTTCAGCCTCTTGATGTGTCGCATGCAAGCGGCCATTAGACCCATGAACTACAAGGCACAGGGGACACAGAAAGCCATTCTCCAGCCTGGAACACCTAATTTAAAGGGGATCTGTGTGAAGGGAAGTGGCAGCCCTCAATGTTCCCAGGGCAGGATTACTCCAGAGAACATGCTATGGAGTTTCCTTCTTGCTTTAGTAAAATGACCACCCTCCCATTGCAGGGAGGTGTCAGTACAACACATGGCTACTGGAAGAACACATTGTAACAGCTTCTAGCATGCACTGCCTCTGCCCAGCAGCCCTGGGCAGAGGCCCCAGGGGAACTGGGATGCCTTGAACCTGGGCAACAAGGTAGCCACAGACCCCGGGATGCCCCCGCCCAGGTCAGCAGAATGTAATACTTAGGACTGGCACTTGGGGTTGGCTGTATTTTTCTTTTTCAGTTTACTTCCCTGATAATTTATTTTTCTGCAGTTACAAATTATTGCTCCATGACAGGCTGCTGATTTCCAAAGGTTGCCTTCCACACGGAGAGTTTGAGCAGCACTGCTCAGGACCCCATCCCTGGAGACAATGGGCTCTGGGTTTCCCACCTGCCCAACATGCTAAGAAGCTTCTAGAACACAATCTGGCCAAGGCAGAGACTTCTTAAATGGGCAAAAAGAGGGGAACACTTGACCAAATGACACATCGGGGAAGACAAAGGAACAGCGTCCAGCCTGGGACACCACTGGGTAGAGGAAGATCCTGCCTCTGCAGTGCGGGGGGAGCTGCTGACCAGGGCTTCCGGGATGTGATAGAATGCAGATTCTCAGGCCGTGGTGCAGGCTCACCCTGCAGTATGGACTGGTTGCCAGGAATCTACACTTTTAATCAGCTCTGCAGGTGCTCCTCGTCCCTCCTCGGCCAGCTGGCTTGCAGCCACACTGACCTCAGAGACCTGTGAGCCGGCATCGCCACTCCCCCTCCACCCTGGGTACTGACGCGGATGATTCTGCAGATCCCGCACCTCGCCTGCAGAGAGACAGCGCAGCACTGATCTGGGGACAGCCACTAGGGCTGTCGAAGTGCTCCCAATAGAACAGAGTCCAGTCATGGGTTGCTCGGGCTTTGAGATGGGATCTCAGGTCGCTTGGTCAAATTCCCTAATTTACAGACAAGGAAAATGAGGCCCAGCCAGATTCAATGACTTGCCCCCACACCCGACATCCCCCAGGGAAGCAGATATGAGAGCAACACCCAAAACGCCCGACTCCCCCACCGCCGCGCACACCTCCCAGTGGCGTTTTTGATGGAAAAACACTTGTAAATTTCCCCAAGAGGCACAAGAGGCAGTGGAAAGGGCCCCATGCCCTCCGAGGCTTCCAGAATCCACATCCGCCCTCAGCTAGAAGTGGCTTTCCGTCCAGCATCAAATCCTTGCCTCCAAAGGGGGTCAGACCACGTGACCTCCCACCTGGAAACGACTTGATTCAACGTTCTCACCTTCCCTCTCCTCGCAGAGAGGGCTGCTTTATGGTTCTCTTTGGCTTCTGACGGGGGTCCGCGTGGCTGACGTACAGGAGCCATCTCCTGCCTGCTGCCAAGTCCATTCCCAGAGTGCTGGTAGTGGAGGGGCCGGTGACCTGAGGTCAGAGTGCAGGGCTGTCCTTAGCAGCCAGGTATAGATCCTCCTCTCCCGCTGCTCTCCGTCTAGGTGTGAGAGCACAGTCCTGCTGCCCTTTACGGCTACCCCGAATGATGAAGCTGGCCCAGGGCACCCCTGCTCTCCGTATCAGACAGTCCTCTTCGTCTTCCCCGAACGGAAGTGCTGAGATTGTGTATTTCCAGGTACAGGTATATGATGTGTCCTATAATAAAAATCTGCAAACACCCACCCGGAGACCTGTGTTGGGCAGTAGGCATTAACTCAAGAAACAAACTCGCCACTTCGCGGTCCCTCGCGCGGTCTGTCTGCGCGCCGAGAACACTTTTTCTTCCTTTGAGAATACTAAGAGCAAAAACGTGACCATTTTTTATGGAGCAGAAACAGGTAAAATATCAAATAGCCTGTTTGGGCCAGGAAGGGACCAAGGGGAGCTAAGTGATAGCCAATCCAACCATGATGCATACACACACACACATGCACGCACACAAACACACACACACACATGCACACAGGCACACATGCACGCACTTGTAGGCACAATCTCACAGAATACGTTGACACACACCTTCCTCAGATTCCTGCCGTAGGCACTAAGTCACAGCCAGAGAAGTACTGAAGCCATCAAGGGCTGCCACCTGCCTCACCGGTGTGTCGGCTTTCCAGGGGGTATCCGCTGTCACTAATGAACATGGAGCCCCAGTGTCTGGCCAAGGCTGCACAGCAGGGCAGGCTGAGCAGGAGGAGCCATGCAGACAGCAAGGGAGCCAGGAACAGGCAAACGGTCCAGTTAGCTGTAACTGGAGACTGAGGCTGGACCGAGCAGTACCTAGCTCACCCCAGGTGGGGTGGCCCAATTCCTGCTGTACTCTGTGTGGGGTGGGCCAGCAGCCACCAAGCCATCCCCGTTGCCCAGCCTGGGGGGACCCTGAAACCAGAGATCAAGGCCAGACCTGCTCTGTTCAGTGGCTGAGACACAAAATGAGCTGTCAGATTACATGAGAGGAGAAATACCACCTCTGTACTCCAGTACGGGTCCAATACAGCTGCGGACCTTCCCCTATGGGAAGAAATCACTAATCCTAATTCTTATGGTTTATATGGTGTGAACCCTTCAAAACTCTTGTTGGAATTTAATCCCCATTAAATTCCATTAGGAGATTTTTTTCCACTCGGCTCATTTTTAATTTTTATTTTTATACAGGGCCTTGCTAAATTGCTGAGGGGCTTGCTAAGCTGCTGAGGCTGGCCTCGAACCTGTAATCCTCTTGCCTCAGCCTCCCAAGTACTAGGATTATAGGTATGTGCCACCACATCCAGCTGACATTAGGAGATATTAAGAGGTGGGACCTTTAAGAGGGGATTAGGGGCCAGTTGTCATGAATGGATTAATCTAATCATATGATTAAAAATTAATAGGCTAATGAGTGTGGTGTGGTGGTGGTGGTGGTGTGTGTGTGTGTGTGTGTGTGTGTGTGTGTGTGTGTGTGT
>PVJS01010816.1:0-47142 GCA_004027185.1 Glis glis | reverse complement strand
ACACACACACACACACCACACACACACACACACACACACACACACATTTGTGGCTAATATATATAAATATAGCTGATTTTATATATTGCCTTTGTATCCTACACTTAATTAAATTAAATTATTCTAGTAGGGTTTTTTGTGTGTATGGTGGTGGCAGGGAAATTTTATATTTATCTATATGTATGGACAATTATATTATCTATGAAGTAAAACAGTTTTATTTCTTTCCATGTTGATTGTCTTTTAATTACTTTTTTTTCCCTGTTACACTGCCTTGGACTTTTAACACAGTGCAGAATAGAAGTGGTGAGAGTGGACATCTTTACATAGTTTCAGATAATGGGTGGGTAAAAGTGGTTAATGTTTTATCATTAATTATGATCTTAGCTATAGATTTATTTCATAGATTCACTTTCAGATTGAGAAAGGTTTTCTTCCCTAGTTTGCTGAGAACTTTCAATTAATCTTTCCTTCCTTGCTTCCTTGCTTCCTTGCTTCCTACTGGGGGTTGAACCCAGGGGCATTCTACCTCTGAGCTACACCCCAGCCCTATTTTCTATTTTGATCTTGCCAAATTGCTCAGGACCTTGCTAGGTTGCTGAGGCTGGCCTTGAACCTGTGATCCTCCTGTCTCAGCCTCCCAAATACTGGGATTACATTTCATATCCAAACATAACAATAGCTTACCACTGACTTCAAATACTGTGAGGGCCGAATAAGGACTTTGCTGTTATTAGGGTCTGTGATCTGAGCACTGGCAACATTTCAGAGATCCCTCCGTACCCAGCCTGCTTGGTTGCTCGAACTTTCCCGCTCCTTATTCATTCCAGGACGTCTCTCTTCTTCCTGCTGCTCTGCTGTCACGTTTGGCACCAAGAGCCTGCATGTAACGGAGTCCACAGTGCCCTGAGGAATTCCTCTCGGTTCTCCTGCTTTATTTCCGGCTTTGCTTACAACTGTGATGACCGAGGTGAAGGTACAGACTTTATCAGACTCCACCCTGACGCCAGCCTTCACTGGGACACTGCCTTGTGCTTAGGGAGTCCTCACACCCCTGAGGGCTGTCACTGTCAGATCTGACTTGCCTTCAGTCTGCAGTGTTTCTATATATCTGGCGAAGGCCTGTGGTAAAGGGTTGGCTCACCCTGTGGATGGGGTTGCTTGGAACTCTAGCAGTCAAGCTAGTTCACAGACACATGCAAATAGTTCCCTAACTTTGATATGGTTTCTCCTTTTCCTCTCGATGGTGGATTCTGTCTCTTGCCACTCCATCAGGGACATGTGCTCATTGATCTCTTCTCTCCTAGAATAGGATCATAACTATGTATTTAAGGTTAATTTACCTTTATTTGTATCCTCAGCTCTTCTGATGGGTTAAAATGCTATGATTTTGTGGATTATGTGGCTTTCTCCTGGGTATTAGGTTTGATCAGTCATCTCCATCATTTTTAAATTCCAACCTTCTTGAATAATCATTAAAAAATTAAGAAATAATGTCAATATCAATATCTTGTATTATAGAGGGAGCCAGGGGAAAGCTCACCAAATGAGGTGTACATGTATGTCACAATAGCTATGAACTACATTATGATGTGAGACTATAATGCACCAATAAAAGGAATTTTTTAAAAAGTAAGCATTGTACTAAAGCCAGAAAGGAGTTTTGAGTCAGAGTTCTACTTTTTACTCTCTGTGTATTTCCCTCTGCCTGCTTCATAAAGCGGACTTTTAGCTTCAGATGGACACAATTCAGGTTTATATTTACTTATAATTTCATCCTCATTGTAAGTATCTACTAGCACTTAAGGTGTTAAGTAACTAGATGAGCCAATGAATGATATTTTAAAGGAAAAAAATGGCCCTGATTTTATAAACTTTGATTAGCTCTAATTTTTAAAGTTTGTTGAGCCTTTTCAGAAATGTAAGGCTTGGAATACAGTAGTTCCTCATCTATGAGGCATACATTTGAAGACTTCCAATAGATTCTTAAAAGTGTGACTAGTACTGAACCCTATATGTAATACTACGTTGTTCCCCTATATGCCCCTCAGTATTGCCACAAAGTACCATATGTCTTTACATAGTTGGTGCCATAAAGTACCAAACTATGTCTACATAGTTTCTGCCCTGGTATCTCCTTTGCATCACTGCTCTCAGTCTTTGGGGTCCTAAAGTAAACAAGAGTTACTTGAACACAGGCACTGTGATGCCCTGTTGGTCAACCTCAAGGCTAAGATGGCTACTAAGTCACTAATGGGCCAGTAGCATAAACACTGTTGAAATGCTAGACAAGGAGATGATTCGTGTCCCAGGCAGGATGACACAAGAATGGCATGCTATTCAAAACTTATCATTTGTTTATATGTGCAGTTTTTCATCTAGTACTTTAGACTGTAGTTGACTGCGATTGACAAACTGGAAAATGGAACCACAAATAAGCAGGGACTACTGTCTACTGTAATCACAAATACTTGTATAGGACTTACTACATGCCAAAAGCTTCCCCAAATGTTTTTCATGTATTATTTTACATATTTCACTCAACAATCCTATAAGGAGGGCACTCTGATATTTTGTTTTCAGATGAATAAAGGCACAGAAAGGTGAAGAAGTTTGCCAGTGCTCAGATCACAACTAATAAGTGGCAGAGTTGATAACTGAACTGTGGAAGAATGGCTCCAGAATCTGAAATCGACACATTTTACGCTGCTAACAAAGGACAACTCAAGTGATAAAAGTAGTAAGAGCTACAGAGACAGTGAGATCAAGGAGGATTAGAGGGTTAGGGCTGTTCTAGAGGGTTTGTGAAGACTTTCCTGATGAAGGGATGAAAGTCAGCCAGTGTGTGTATGTATGTGTGTCAACGGGCACTCATATGTCGTAGAGTGGAGGGGGTCCTATTTTGGGGACTTGTGGAACACATCTCCATAAATATCTTCAAAATAAATGTCAACTTCTGATTCTTTTAATGAAAACTCACTTCATGTCCAGTTTTCAGTTTCTGTTTTGTAGTATAATTCAGAATGATACTGGGTCTGTATATAGATTTAAACCAATTTTTGAGCATGTATCTGTGTCCCACTTTTCATGTAGTGAACAGTAGCGTCTTGGGAAACCTGAAAAATTAAATTCACATCCCAGCTTTTTTAGCTGTGGTCATTACTCAAGTAGTTGGACTTGTGTTCTCTGCTTTTGGATTAATAGAAAACACATGAAAAGTGCTTAACATATAAAAATTACCTAAATTGGTGCAAACATTCAGATATCTGGATGTTTTCATCACTTGCAGCTGTCTAGTAACCATCAGATTCCTCAACCTGGACAATCAGGTTAGTTCTGGGATCCATCCCTGAGCCAAGGAGCTCTCAGCGAGGAGGCTGTAGTTTACTATAAGCAAATGGAATTAGAGGGATGGTGGATTTGAGAACTACAAAGACAGGTTAAGTGAGAAAGGGAAGGGAGAGGAAGACGGAAGCACTGAGACTACTCTTCTGCCTAACTTAGTTCTTCAGTCTTAATTTCTCTTCAACTCTTCTTAGTTCTCTAACATTTAAAAATAAGAGATTAAGTAGGGAGCAAACAGAAATGAGACTATTTATTAGCAAGCTTTTAGCAATTTCTCATCAAGTGACACATGTGGTATTTAGTGTTCCTAATGAGTTGCACTAGGGTTATTTTTACACTTTTGGACATCTGTGGAGTGGTAAATGTGTTCCTAAATATTAGACATAATTACAAGGAAATGTGTTTATATAAATTTATTTGGTACCAGGTTTTAGGCTATTTCTGTTTTAATCAGGGTTTTCAATTATATACACTTTCCATTCCTCTTCACCTTTATCCTTGTAAATCAAGAGCTAACTGCATCCGGTGTCTGAACGCCAGTGGGTATACTAGACCTATGAGCTTTGGTTTCCTGCTATAAAAAACATTACTTCAATACTCCTCAGGTATTTGCAAGGATGACATGATACACTGTGCAGCAAAGTGACTCATATAAGTGTAGTATAAAGATGGATCCCTATATCATTTTAATCTTTTCCTTTTTCTTACTCCTTTCTTTCCTTTCATATTGCCTTCCTCTCTTCCTGGCACTGGAGCCGGAAGGCAAGGAGACCAAGTCTCTGATTTGCTACTCAGAGGTTGGTGAGCTTGACTTAATCTTTCAGCTCCTTAGTTTTATCACTGAGGAAGAATTCATTAGATAGGTCCCCTAAGAGCCCTTCAAGTGAACAAAATTCTACAACTTCATTGGTCTTGATTCCTGAATTATGTATGAAAAATTTTGACTATACTTTCACAAAATTGTTTTTTTTTTTGTGCCTGTTCAAAAGCAGGTTGTGATCCTAGCTCTCCAACCCTGTAAACCTGGGAGAGGATTCCCACAAATACAGCTTCACTGAGTGGGTAGACTCCCAGCTGAGTTAGCAGAATCCAGGCAGCTGAATGGATGGGTTTCTTTTAGCACAGTGATGTTTGGTTATGCTGCTGCAGCACCGGGGGGAAGAGCCTGCACAAGTATTTATGAGGTGGCACTGTGCCCTGAACTTTAGAACTAGTTCTCCTGGAGAATTTAGATAATTGTCCTTCATTTCCTTGGAAAGATGAATAGCTATATAAGGTAGGTTGAAAAATGGTCCCCCCCAAAGATATCCACATATAATGCTTGGAAACTGTGACTGTAATTGACACGATGAAAGGAACTTTGCAGACGTGTTTACACTGAGGGATTTGAGATGAGATTATCCTGGATCATCCAGCGGGTCCAATATACTGACAAGGTTCTTATCTGAGGGAGGCAGGAGAGTCAGAGTAAGAAAATGGTGACATGCAGGAAAGAGACATTTGAAGATGTTACACTGCTGGCTTCGAAGAGGGAGGATGGAGCTATGAGCCAAGGGATTCGGGAAGCCGCTAGAATTTAGAAAATGTTTGGAAATGGAATCTTCCCTAGAGTCTCTGGAAATAACTCAGTCCTGCCAACACCTTGGTTTTAGCCTGTAAGGCACATTTCAGACTTTCAAACGACAGAATTGTGAGATACTAAGTTTATCATTATGTTTGTAGTAATTTGGTACAGCACCAATAGGAAACTAATATACTATGGCTACCAAAGTAAAAACTCTTCCTTTGAAACTATTTACTCTTCTTCCAAATAAGTCCGAGTGAACAACTCTAGGGGTGGGAGAATAATTTTACCTGCTACCACCTGGCAGCTGGAGAAAAGACTTGATGAGTGAAGTAATCGGGAACTTGCAATATTTTGAGGCAGGAAGGCTTCAAAATTTCCAGTCACTGCGAGGTCCCAGATGGGCCACAGCAGACAGCTTCATTCAAGGGAGTTACTGATTTATTGAGGTGGAAGCTGGTTAGAACTGGTCTATTTCCTACTGGGAATACTCATACATTATTCAATTTCAGCTCTGTTTCCTCTTCCTGCTCTAGGAACGTGGCCAAGATGGCCCGAGGAAAGCCACTGAGCATTGAGGGAGATGGTGGTGAGACATTTGCTGTTTTACTGAATTATTCCATCTCTCCCTCCAGTCCCACTGTTCTATAAAGCTCAATATGAGCTCTTGCTCTTGGTAAATTGGGTCACTGTTAGCAGCAGGGTGTCTCGTAGGTGGAGCAATAGGGAGGGGCCACACACAAAAAATACCCTGTGAATGGAAGGGTATTGGTAGCTCTCAATGAGACTTTTCCTCTCTTGGTTTCAGTCCAGTTTTGCTCTAAATTAAGAAGGAACCTCTTGTAGGTCAGATTATTAGGAGTCAACTCTGAGCCAGAGATTTATGTGCAGGAAATTTATTGGAGTCTTTTAGAAACAACAGCTGTTTGGAAAGCAGGGTTGGGCCGGGTTGGGCTGGAGAAGTTGAAATGGGATACAGTTGCTAGAGGTGTAGGCTGATCCCACGAGGCTCTGAAGCTTGAAAAGCCCTTCAGAGATATCCTAACTGAGGCATGGGGACCAGGCCTCTGTATCCACACATTGACTGGCCACTGCGTGTGGGGCCACGGCAGGGGAGTTTAATTTGGAGCAAGGCAGTTCTCTTCTGAGGAGGGCAGTGCTCCAGGGGGGACTCGGCTGTGAGCCCCAGGCAGCCAGCACACCCAGGCAGCTGGGGAATGAGTGCCTGGGTCCTGAGGCAGAGCTGGGAGCTGCACTCAGGGGTTGTTACAGACCAGTGAGAGTGTAGAAAAGGGAAGGCAGAGACATGTGATCAGTACAAATAGAGCTCTCAACTGGATTTCAGATTGATGAAGTTTAGGAAAAGTTACTTGCTTGCTTAGTTCCATTCTCCAGCAAGGACTCTTTATTGTTTCTACATTCCTATGATGGTGAAGAACAGAGAATTAGGATAGTTGAAAGTCAAAGATACGCCTTATTTTAAATCTCAAATTTTAATTTTCTCGAAAAACATTTCCATGTGTTTTGTTACATTCACCCTCTTTGAACTAATATATATATATATATATATATATATATATATATGGTTTATGAATATATTGCTTATAAATATATGTGCATATTTATAAATATATATGTATATATGTGTGTATTTATATGTATATACTCATATATGTATATGTTTATACATATGTACTTATAAATATATATGTATATATGTTTATACATGTATATATTTATAAACAAGGGTAGACTTCATGGTTGAACTAATGCTATATTTAAAAAAGTTAGGAGTCTTTCTTTGGAGCTCCTTCATCCCTACAGTTTATTCTTAGCTTGTTGCTACTAGGTTGGTGGAAAATCTCTTTCCCCCTATACATTAAGTAACACTGTGAGAACTACTGAAGGTGAATTCTAGTTTAATTACATGAAGTTCACAGCCTTTCTACATGTTTATTCAGCTCTTCTAATCCCAGTTGCTTAGTCTTGCCTTTTTTTTCCCTATGTCACTTCTATATTTTACAAATAACGGCCCCACCTACTGTATCTTTATTATTAATTCATATAACTTCTGTTACAAGGAGATCAAGCATTTACTCCTTTTTGAACATTCACTTCCCTACAAGCTTAGGACCGTTTGACTGACAGCACCATCTCCCCCCACGAAGCCTGTGTAAACATGAGTTTATGGGCTGCTGTGCAGGCACCTTGGTGATTTACTTTCTGGTTATTGGGATTTATTTATTTTTTGATGGACTGGTAAATTATGAGGCCATGGACCTTGCCAGGTTTTCAGGTAGCAACTCAAAAAGCCTCTCTGGAAAATCTGTGGTTGGCACTGCAACACAGAGAATGCCCAATGATGCATCATATATTTTTAATAGATATATGTTTTAATAAACATTCTCCTCCTAAAGCAATGGATTTTAAAATAGGTTTTTGCCTTGAGCCATGTAGCTACCCAGCTGTGAGTTTTATAAGGCAACAATCTCCACATCATTAGATGTTATGACTAATATTCCAGCAACTGAAATAATAGCTATTTACATGCACATAAAAAGTTAAAATGACATTTAAGGTGTACTTACACTCAGAAAAGTGTGCTTGTAAAAATAATGCCACAAGTTCCTCGTTCACATTCCCCTATTGATTTGCTGGACACATCCTTGCAAAACAAAATGTAGGTTAGAAAACTTGTCCCAGACGGAAACCTAGCGCCTCTCTGACCTTGAGAGCAAGGAGGCAGGGTTGCCTCCGACCTGCAGTCCCACGGCCTCCAGTCCCGGCTTCCTGGGGAGTTCTGCTGAGTCCATGGGCTCCTGTGCTCATGGTGTCCCTGCCCTTGCGGTGCCCTCTCTGTTTTCACTTCAGTTTACAGTTTTGCTCTTCTACTGGTTTCTATGTGAAGTTCACTCATGTCAAACATTTGGTGAGTTTTAGTAAAAATCTGAAAGTTTCTGGCAAGTCACTTTGTGCACCTTATAATCTGCCATTCTCTGGCTTTACCTGCCCACTTCTTCCCCATCTATCTTTTCCTTATCACATAGACACATCTCTCTCCTTGTCTTCAGAGCCCAACCTGCCCCTGAGGTCTCATCTTTTCATCTTTTATGCAAAGTACTTTTCAAGCCTGCCCCTCCCAAGAGTCTGACCCACCCTTCCTTCCTTCCTTCCTTCCTTCCTTCCTTCCTTCCTTCCTTCCTTCCTTCCTTCCCTCCCTCCCTCCCTCCCTCCCTCCCTCCCTCCTTCTCTCCTGGAGATTGAACTCAGGGGCTTTCTACCTCCAAGCTATACCCTTAGCCCCTCCCCACTTTGTATTTTTCATTTTGAAATAGGGTCTCACTACATTGCTGAGAGTCTCACTATGTTGCTGAGGCTGTCCTTGAACCTGCTATCCTCCTGTCTCAGCCTCCCAAGTACTGAGATTACAGGCGTGGGCCACCACACCCAGCTGAAGACTTATTTTCTGTTCCTACTAAGTATATTGTTCACAAGCATACACTAGTTAAATGGACATGGAGGGAAATTTTTTCTTAAAACTTTCTTCTTGGGCAGGTAAAGAAAGGAATCAAGAGCCAGGCGTGGTGGCACACGCTTGTAATCCCAGTACTTGGGAGGCTGAGACAGGAGGATCGCAGGTTCACGGCCAGCCTCAACTGCTGAGTGAGGCAGGCCCTCCGCAACTTAGTGAGACCCTGTTTCAAAATAAAGAATAAAAAATTGGGCTGGGGGTATAGCTCGGAGGTAGAATGCCCCTGGGTTCAGCTCCCAGTTCTGCAAAAACAAAAAAAGAAAGGAACCAAGGAAGAAAGAATAACATTAGCAGGGAGCTCAGGATGGACAATAGTTTGAGAGGAGAAATGCTGGTGTTTTAGTTTCCTTTTTCTAGTGCTGTATGAGAATGTTCAATAAAGAGAAGAGATTTGCCTTTCCATATCTAATCTAACAGGTTTAGCCCCAGTACCATGCAATCCAATCTCGTCTGCTTTTTTTAACCTATAAATCTCTATCATCCAAGTGATACCTGAGTGGCCACACTCTTTCCCCTTGCTATTTTGGCCTGTCATGTAGGAACTTTGACCTTTTGGAAATATGGAAGAGAGTGATTGTTCCTCTTTTCCCACTCCTCACTTCTAAGTGATCTATTCTATTAGAAGACCAAGCTGAGTGTATTTGATTCAGCCTCTGCTGAGTTTCCTCTAAATAAAATATTTGAATACAGCATAAATATCTGATTAGATTATGACAATGTCAAGGGTAATTTATTTCCCAAACAATCTAGTTTTTGTTGCATGACCTAGAAGACTGTACTTGATTGTACTGAATTTTATTTTAAAAATCAAGTTTTTATGGGTAGATTCTACCGTATTATTTACTTCTTTTTATAGTATTTAGGTGATGCAGATATTTTCCTTATCCCTGGAGAATGTGGAATAAGCTACCAGTGACTAGCTCAAGCTTCATCAAACTTTTATTTGCCTTCAACTACAATTCAGGAGTTAGAAGAATTATGTAGAGTGAATTCTCCCTCTCTTAATTTGATCAAGGAGCTTTAGCCTCCAACTGTTTCATGCGGTTCTTGGTTAGTGCAGAAGAAAATACAGGGCGATCTTCAAGTCCCCATATTCTTATATTGAAACCATTTTATTTCAAGCATCCAAGAATTTTTGAGTTCCTTTACTTAATTATAATCAGTGAGCATCATTACGCACATCTTTTCTTTCTTGGTCATTTAAAACTACTAGAGCATTTTACTAAGAATGGGGGAAAATTGAGACCTTTTTCTTAATTCTCTGTAGTTTTATTAATATTAATGAAACAGCATGAAAAAGTTGCTTGAAGAGAAAACAAGAAAGTGGGCCACTGGGTGCCAAGAAAATAGAGTTGCCTTCTTGTTATCGTGTGACTCTCATATGGGTGAATTTGGTTGCTTTCAACATGAGGAGAGATATTTCTTGCAGTTTGAGTTCCTCTTGCATCTTATCTGTAGGAATCCCAGGAAGCACAACAGAATCGTCCTGGCATATGCTTTCTCCTTTACTGTTTTGATACTGAAAGAGGAAGACCGAATTGCCTCGCACAGTATTTGCACAGCATGCCCTCGGCTTCAGCTAGGTCTTGAAAGACTTTGCAGGTTATGACATTCCCCTGAATGTGCTGAGCTTTCTTTAACCTTTCATAAAACATTGTGATCTTTATGGACTGTATCATATTGTGCAGTAATGTGCTTTATTGTCCACAGAATAAGCTTTTCTTAAAGATAATTGGAAAGCTGGAAATGGCTGCTATCGGCTGATTTTTTAAAAATACATTATTTCTGAAATGGGGCTGGTGTAATAATGACCCTATCTGTTGAAGATTTAAGATTTGTCTTGGCAGAGAAAATTGATCCATTTCACCTTTGTCTAATGGAAATTTTTATCTAGGATTATCTGTTTATGTAAATGAATGTTCCTCTGAAAAGGGAACTTGAGGGGGCCGTAAATCTTGGTGACACCTCAGTTTCATAGGGGAGAAATTGGAAAGGATTCTAGTATTTATCTGCCTGAAATTGGTTATAAAAACAAAATTATCTTCATATACCTGCAGCATCTGATGTTTCCTGGAATTTCATTATATTTTTTAATAATTTAGTGTAATAGTAAGAATGGTGTTTCTCTATTACCTCACTCAGAAGTTGTTTTTACTTTCTAAAAAATTTCTAGTTGCTTTCTAATGCTGATATTAAAAAGAAAGTGAAGCTTTTGCTTCCCTACTCTTTTAGGGATGAGAGGTTTTTTTTTTTCTACATAATCTTTTTTTTGGCGGTACTGGGGATTGAACCCAGGGGCATTCTACCTCTGGGCTACACCCCCAGCCCTATTTTTTATTCTTTATTTTGAAACAGGGTCTCACTAAGTTACAGAGGCCTCACTAAGTAGCTGAGGCTGGCCTTGAACACAGATCCTCCAGTCTCAGCCTCCCAAGCTGGGATTACAAGCGTGTGCCACCACGCCCGGCTTCTATACAATCTTAATAGTCTTAAGCTGTTATAGGCTAGTTAAGTATCTGCAGCTATATGAAATGTGTTAGAATGTCCACCATTTCTCTTTTTAAAATACCGTGGCTTATATAAATTTTTTATCTATGGACCAATATACTGAGGTCAGAATCAAAATTGCTCTACATTAAATTTTTTTTTTGTTTTTCCTCGTAACTTTTCTACCACACTTACACTATACATAGTATCTGGAAGTTTTAAGGTGATAACTTTTAAAAGTCAGCAGTTTATGACAAATTTGTTTTCCACAAGCCAAAGATAAAGTGGAGAGTAGCATCAACTAATTTTAATGTCAGATAATTGGAGAAAAATGAGGAGAGGTGAAAAATTCATTCGTACTAACTTATTTGAAGAAATGTATAATTTCACTGTAGAGACTACTAACCTCATTATCTGGCAGTTATCAGAAAAACACTGTTTTTATATTTCTCTTGCAGCTATTTGCTTGGAAGTTTCTCCCCTTTAAGTAATATTGGAGCTATTTCACCAGGATTCAAAAAATTAGCAATATGTTGCATTTTGAAGATGAGATGAATGTAATTATTTAACTGTGTGACATAGGGACTGAAAGTTGTTAAGACCTTTGATTTTGCAGCATGATTCTATTCATAACAAAGGCAACAATGAGGAGGGATGTTTGCTGCCTGGAGTATCTTTATAAAAAGTCATATATGGACATTCATATTCAGGTTGATCATTGCAGCTGCCTTTCACTATTACACGGACATGAACTACAGGTAGGACACAAAATCATCTCTATTTTCCAGGAGATTGAAGGGAAAAGTAGCTGTGTGGGAAAATACAGAGCACCAGGCTAGAAACAAGAAGAACTGAGTCTGGAAGGCGGGAAAATTGTGTGACCACGGAGAAGTCATAGCAGCTTCATCCTCAGGATGAAAACTGAAAACCTAATGCCCAAGCGGAACTGTTCTGTGAGGAGTCAGAATTGTGGTTATGAGCTGGGCATGGTGGCACACGCTTGTAATCCCAGTATTTGTCAGGGTCTTTGCTTATTGGTCTCATTTGGTCCTTGGAGATTTGTTTGCATGCAGAAATCTCCACTTGAGTGGGTAGTTTGTGGTCCTCCCAAGCTGGACCGAGGTGACCTCAAAACTGATGCCTAGCCGGGCGTGGTGGCGCACACTTGTAATCCCAGTACTTGGGAGGCTGAGACCGGAGGATCCGGGTTCGCAGCCAGCCTCAGCTACTTGGTGAGGCCCTCCGCAACTTGGTGAGACCCTGTTTTAAAATAAAGAATAAAAAATAGGGCTGGGGGTGTAGCCTGGAGGTAGAATGCCCCTCGGTTCAATCCCCAGTACCGCGAAAAAAAAAAAAAAGAATTGTGGTTCTGTTGGGCGGGCGGAAGAGACGAAGGAGGCGCCAGTGGCTGTGGGACTTGTGGGGTGCTGACTGCGATTCTTCCCTGATGGGTATGGTCTACACAGGTGTGTTCAGTATGTGAACATTCCTCCAGCTCTATGTCTCCTTGATCTGGGCACTTTTCTAAATGCATAATATTCAAATATTATGGGCAATATTCAACTCAATTTAAAAAGTTTCTTAACTGCCTGTTATTTCACAGGATGATTAGGAAACTTGTATTTGAAAACATTTTAAAAATGATGAACGTGCATCTGAATTTTAGGTATAAACCTCTGAAAAAAATGTAGCTTTTTGGATATGGATCACATGTACAGTATTGTTTCCCATATACCTCTAACCCGACTTGTTAATTTTTTGTTTACTATTTGTTTCATTACAATTATGAAGAGCCAGTAAGTTTATTTTCTACTTATACATAATAAACTCCATTCCAGTTTAAGAAAAAAAAAAAGGCTTGCAAATACAATCAAATTCCTAACTAGGCCATGATCACAACCTGAGCCTCTTTAAATATTTCCTCCTACCGGGAACATCCCTGAACCCTGACCATTCATTACAGCATCCACTCTGCAGCTTTCAGGAACATAGAAGAAAACAATCGTGGATTGCCCCTGTACTGACTCCCAGTCACTCTCTCTATTTCTAGAGCACTGGATTTCTCAAATGGTTCTTACTTCCTTTTGGCATGCCCCAGCTGTCTTTGGCTCTTCACTTCCTCTCTGTGTGCAATGACTTAGAGTGGTGGTTTGAGGAGGACACACACAGAAGCCTGCCTGTAGGACCAGCGGCGTGTGTGTGTGTGTGTGTGTGTGTGTGTGTGTGTGTGTGTAGTGGAGGCAGGGCATCAGGGCATGGGCAGGCGATATCATGGCCTTGACAAGGCTGTATGTCAGTCCAAATCCTGTTTAATGTTTCTCCTCTCCTGTTTCTGTTCATGCCTGTTCTCCTTGCTGAAACCTCTCCCTCTCCACCACTTTTTTTTTAAAAAACTAGAGAAAACTCATAGCACTCCTCATTATTGACTGTCTAGTCTCAGAGTCTGAGTTGTTTATAAGCACTATACACTGGTAAAGCCAAATTTCCCCAGTGGCTGAGGGAGAACTATCTCAGCACAGACCCAGAGATTCAGGAGATACACGTCAACACCTGGACTCCAGGCTCTTCTGCTCTGTGCCTTAAGCCGTGTGATAGAATGGCTCACATTATAGAAGCATGTTTTCTTATTAAGAACAGGGAGGTAATAATAGTTGCCCCCAACTGGATCAGGGCTGTTGTCAGGATTTAATGAGGAATGCATACTAAAATGTTTTGACAACTGTCAACTGCTCTGCAAAGTTAAACAATTAATAAACAGGATTTTTTAAAAGGCTGGATGTGACCTTTTCAAACATCTAGTTCAAATCCAACCTTGTAATTTATTTTAAAGATGAAAAAAGTGTGGCAGTCTTCGGCTTTTCATGTCAATGCTAAAGAGTAGCTCCGTGGCAAACATAGTTACAACATTGACAGGCTCTAATGAAAGAAAATCCATCATTTTAAGTGTTTGTTTATTTAAAAAAATAAGTCACTGAAGAATTCTTTGTTTCACAAGTTATTTCCTTTACATAGCAAGCCCTCTCTCCCAGTATATTTAAAATTATTCCAATATATATTTTGAAGTTAGTGCTAGATATTTAGATTTGTTACCATGAAGAAATATGAAGCCAGGATGCTTCCCAGAAATGCCTGTTATTTAGGAGAAAGAAAAAAAAAACCAAACAAATAGGTAGTTCCAGTAACATCGATTGAAAAAGAACAGCCGATATCTTCATATATCACCCTTTCATCCTTTCAAAATCGTTCCAGAAAATAATTCCCCCCAAACTGTATTTTATGATAAATAAGGGCATCCTGAAAAGAGAAAACAACAACATATAAACCAGGGTTGTTGTAGAAAGCAGGAGGTGTTTGAGGGACGTAAGGGCAGGACTACACTTTCTGGTGAAGCTGGAGCTCTTGGAGGACAGGGACTCTGTACTGTTTGTCTCTGAGGTAATGAGGTAACCTGATGCAGAAGGAGATATGAGTTGCTACAGCAGGCGGACCTGGGTTGGAGTCCCGCCTTGCCACTTGTTATTGGTGGCTTTGTGCACAGAGCAAAATTTCACTTTCCATAACAGCAAAGTGTGGAACACTTACCTATCAGAGCTGTGAGCACTCACTCACTTCTCAGAGCTGTGAGACCTGGTGAAGGCAGCTTATCCTGCATGATGTTCCCTTCTCCCTACCTGCAACCTCAGGGTCTGACATTGGGTCTGAAGGGGTCCAATAAATAATACCACCTTTTCCTGCCTGAGAAGTTATTCAGAGCCAGTTACACAATATCTCTCTATGTCTATATCTCAGCTTTATTACTGATAAAAGTTGGCTTGGAGAAATGGTTTACACATGCAGCAATACTGAACTTTTTTTTTTTTGTACTGGAGATTGAACCCAGAGTCTTCAACTCTGAGCTATACCCCCCAGCCATGGTCTTGCTAAGTTGCTGAGGGTCTCACTAAGTTGCTGAGGCTAGTCTTGAATCTGTGATCCTTCTGTCTCAGCCTCTCAAATACTGAGGTTACAGGCATGTGCTATCACACCTGGCATCTTTTTTTTAGTCTCAGAATTAGACTGAACACTCCATCAGAGAGGTAGTAACTAGCCATGGACCTCTCCATGTAGGTGCCTGCCCCTGTATCTTTAAGGTGCTGAGAGGAGTGATTGCACTCCTTGGCTAGTTATACTCCCCAGAGGAAGGAGAATGGAAAGGACTAAGCTACTCATGTTGAGTTTCTCCTTCCAAGCTCATTAGCCTGATGAGTAACATCACCTCCCTTGAGAAGTGAGAGAGCAGCAGAGACCAGGGCCGCTACACTAATGGATACACCTGCTGCTGGTAAGGAAACACCAGCGATAAAGGTCAGGGTTTCCCTCAACCCCTGGCACAAGGGGCATGGAGCATGTTTGATGGATAAATGGGTTTGTGTTTGTCCCTAACAAACTTCATTTGTTAGATAAGGGCAATCATTGCAGGCAGCGATTCTCTCACCAGTGGAACAAACCATCCTGATTTTTCATGTGCACGTTAGATCAGCGTGATCGGCATACCATCAGTGTCCTGTTGAGGTTAAACATTTTACAGTGAGGGCTGTAGGGGCGAGGTGTGACCTAGTCCAATTACTAGGAGCCAACCTGCCTTTGAAGGTACTATCCCTGTACTAGTTGCCAATCTTACTGGGTCTCTTAGCTGAAGTAGCTAATCTAATGCACAGATCTCTTCTTTGGCCACAAACATAGATATTTGGACAGATGGTCTGCTGAAATCCAGGTATGCTATGAAATAGGAGCAGTTGGAAAGTATACAGGTGAACTGTCAGCTCTGCTTTTACTTATTTCAATTTTAAAAACAAACACTGGTAACAGGATCTTCCACTTCTAGTGATAACTAAAAGCATTTTTTAAATTCCAAAAGCAACTTGTAAAAAATCTCACAAAAATTTAGCCTACATTTTACATTGTCAGCAGAGGCTTGTTGACAAATGTAATTGTAGCCACGTATGCATCTGTATTCTCTTGACATGGAGAAAGCAAAGACCCAGAGAATTTTCTCAATAGATCAAAATTCAAAAGTAACAGCAGGAATGCTAGAGGCTAGTCTGGGTGGGAGAGACGCGCTCTGCATGAACTCTTAATTTTAGTCAGCCATGCTGAGAACAGAAGTCATTGCCAACTGGTTAGATCTAAAATAAATAAATATGATGTGCTTGGCATAATAGAAAGTCATGCATTGCAGTAATCAAACTCAACACATTTGTCACCCCAAATAAAAAGGCCATAGTTTAGAACATGAGGTGTGCTAGGTAAGAAGGATGAGAGAAGCTTTATATTTGCCAGTGTTCCTTCACAGAGACTTCAAGTGATATGAGACACAGCTGTGCTAGATTTTGGAACATGAAGTTTATCCAGTGTTTTCTTGACTGAGTTTTCCTTACAATGTTCTCCTAAGTATAAGGGGACACAGGGACACTAGGCACAAGGACAGAGGCCATGAAGTGTTGATTTTTTTTCACTTCCAAAATCTTAAGGAAGACACTTTTTATCTGAGGTCTAGAGTAATCAAATTATATGTTTTCCATTGCCTGGTATATTCTTCTTATTGCTGTCCCTGAATCTTTCACAATATCCTTGAATCATGGTGCAAAGTGACTCCATTGTCTGCTCATCAAATGTGGTACCCCTGGGTCTGGCCTCCCCTTTTAAGTAAAATTAATGATGAAATGCTGGATTTATATTAAAATAATGATTTAATAAATATACTTATAACCATCATACATTTTAGAAATAAAATATTACAAATTATCTGCATGCCCTCCTCTTTTGAATCCGTCTCTCTTAGTCCCAAAGCTACTGTCCTGAATTTGAGTTTATTATTCTAACACAGTGTTTTATATTTAAGTATGAATAAATATAGTCACATGTTATTAATAGGATGATTTAAAATCTGATATAATAGTACTATTATATGTATTGTGCAAAATGGTTTGTCATTATTTTTGTAGGATTCAGCCATGTAAATAGGCATAGCTATAGTTTGTTCATTTACAATGATGAGTAATATTCTGTTGTCAGAGTTGATTGCAAACCTACTGACATGCTCTCCTATTGATGACCATTTAATGTTTCAGTTTTCACTATTAAAAACAGTGCTAGCTGAGCATGGTGGCGCACACTTGTAATCTCAGTACTTGGGAGGCTAAGACAGGAGGATCGCAGGTTTGCGGCCAGCCTCAGCTACTTAGTGAGGCCCTCTGCAACTTAATGAGACCGTTTCAAAATAAAGAATAAAAAATCGGGCTGGGGGTGTAGCTTGGAGGTAGAATGCCCTAGGGTTCAATTCCCAGTACTGCAAAACAAACAAACACCCACAAAAAATAAAACAAACAAAACAAAACAAAAAACAGTGCTGCTATATGCATGCTTTTTTTAAATTTAAATTTTATTGTGCCAAGGACACTTAACATGAGATCTAGTCTCTAAATAGATGTTTAAGTGTACAGTACAATACTATTAACTATAGATACAATGCCATACAAAGAATCTCTAGAGCTTATTCATTTTGCATCACTGAAACTTTATACCTGTTGAATAGCAACTTCTTCTTTCCCCTTGGCATCTACCAGTCTGCTTTCTGCTTCTGAGTTTGATAATTTTAGATACTCATATAAGTAGGATCATACAGTATTCTTTCTCCTATGACTATTTTACTTAATACAGTGTCCTCTAGGTTCATCCACATTGTTGCAATATTGAAGAATTTCTTTCTTTTTAGGACTCAATAATATTCTACTGCATGCATATGACACATTCTCTTTTTTCTTTTTATCCACTGACATTCAAGTTGCTTCCTACCATGGCTATTGTGAATATTGCTGTAATGGATGTGGGAGTGGTAATAGATCTTTGAGATCCTGGTGTTAGGTTTTTGGATAAACATCCAGCAGTGGGATTGCTGTATCATATGGTAGTTCTATTTTTAATATTTGGAGGGACCTCCACACTGTTTTCCATAGCCACAGCATCATTTTGCATTTCAACCAGCAGGGTGCTAGAGTTCCAATTTCTCCATGTTCTTGCCAATACTTGTTAGTTTTTGCCTTTCTGGTAATAGATATTGTCAGGTGTGGGTAATATCTTATTGTGGTTTTGTTTTGCATTTCTCTAATGATTAGTGATTTATAGTACCTTTTCACATACCTACTATTTATGTATCTTCTTTGAAGAAATGTCTATTTAATCCTTAGCTTATTTTTTAATTTCTTTTTGGGCACTAGGGATTAAACTCAGGGACATTCTACCTCTGAGCTATAAGCACAGCCTTATTTTATTTTGGAACAGGGCCTTGCTAAGTTGCTGAGGCTGGTTAGAACCTGCTATCCAAATGAAAGTAGTGAGACTCTCATCAACCTAGTGAGACCCTGTTTCAAAATAAAAATTTAAAAAAATGGGGCTGGGGGTGTAGCTCAGAGATAGAATGCCCCTGTGTTCAATACCCAGTTGGACCTTGTTATTTTAATGTGTATTGTTATACATAGCTTCTTGGTGTAAAAAAGTTTATGTTGTGCTCTGTTCTTTGTTGGTTGAGGGTCATTATCTAGGTGTGAAATTATTGGATCATACTGTGTTCTTATTAACCTCACTTAAGATAGCTAAATTACTCTCTAAAGTGGTTGTGCCACTACATAATTCTACCCTCAGCAAGCAAATGTTCCTGTTGTTCTACATCCATGCCAACATGTGGTTTCCTGTCATTAACCTCTTTTGGTCCATCTAATAGGTACAAAATGGCGTCTCACTGTGGTTGTAGTTTGTAAGGCAGAACATTTTTCCATATGTTTTGGCCAATATGATTTATTTTTATGTGAATGTTCTGTATGTGTCTCAGATTTCAGTACCATTTATTGACATACTGCTTTATTCTATTATTGATATATTTTGCTTATTGCGAATTATGCTGCTTTAAACATTTCTACATGTTTTTGATGTACATATTTATTAACTTCTGTTGAGTCTACCTTTGGCAGAGAGTTTCTGGGTTAGTACTAGTAAGTTTAACCAAGTAGTGTTCCAATGTGGTTGCACCAGTTTTCATTCCCTCTGGCCATCTATGAGAGTTCTAATATCCATTTACCTTTGCTAACATTTGCTATTTTCAGCCTTTTAAATCTTAGCCAATCTGGTGTCCATCTGTGGTCTTAATTTACATTTTGCTGATCATTAGTGAATTTGAGCATCTTTTCAGAATTTTGTAGGTTATTGGTATACTCTTCATGAAACATATGTACTATTTTCCTGACCATGTTTATTGGATTGCTTGACTTTTATATTTGGATATATTTGTTATACATATGTATAAACATTTTATATGTATATAAACCATATATACATCCACATATATTTATGTATATATATGGGATGAGTATTTTGTCATTTATAGGTGTTGAAAATATTTTATTACATTTGTGGTTTGCCTTCTTGCTATTGTCATGGTATCTTCTTGATGACTAGGAGTTTTTAATTTTAAAATTTGCATTTATAAAAAATTAATAAGCCGGGCATGGTGGCGCAAGCTTGTAATCCCAGTACTTGGGAGGCTGAGACAGAAGGATCCGGGTTCGTGGCCAGCCTCAGCTACTTAGTGAGGCCTTTTGCAACTTAGTGAGACCCGGTTTCAAAATAAAGGATAAAAAAATAGGACTGGGGTGTAGCTCAAAGGTAGAATGCCTCTGGGTTCAATCCCAGTACCGCAAAAAAAAAAAAAATTAGTATTTTTGCATTTTATTTGATAAATCTTCCCTACCTTATATCACCAAAAGAATCTCTCTAGTATCTTCTGGGAATTTAATTATCATTCATATTTATATCTATATTCCACTTCTTTATTTTTAGTGTGCAGTGAAAGTTTAAGTCAAGTTTAGGTTTTTTCCTTATGAGAATTTAATCATTTCAGCATCAATAAATCAAGTCTACATGTGTAAATATCTCCTTTATAAGGAACTGTTTGTCGATCCTTGCACAAATACCATACTGTCATAATTCCTTTAGCTTTTAAAAGTCTTTATATCATGTAGAGCAGGCCCTCTATACAGATGTTTTGCCTTATTAAAAATACATTTTTTCTAGGTATTTGATAGTGTTGGTGCTATTTTTAATAGTATCTTTTCATTTTAAATTATTAAAAGAAAATAATTTTTGATATACTGCCATATAAAGTATAACTTTTATGTTGCTTTTGAATGAAGTAAATTTGCTAAACTCAATTATTTATTTTGATAATTTATCTGTAGATCCTTTGGATATTCTACATATACAAGCACATCTTTTGGTAATAACAGTAGTTTTGTTACTGTCCATCTTTGTACTAATATACTATTATTATTTTTATTTTTGTCTTCTTACGCTGGTAGGAACCTTCAGGACAGTTGTTAAAGGGTGGTGGAAAGTATTTGACATTTCACATGTGGTGTTTGCTGTAGGTATTTTGTAGTTAGCTGAGTTCTTCACTTTTGCCTCCAGGTCTACTCTTTATCCTTTCCCACTGATTTTTCCCCCCCAGTAAACTGATCTTTATATACTGTATCACCCAGACTCCTGGTCTACTAGTTTCTAGTTGGGTTTGGCCAAGGAGAGGCAGTGGCGGAAAATCAGGAGAATGAGAAGAAAAATAGATGTGGTCTCACCCTTCCAGAGATGTCCTTGTTGGACTTGAGGAGGCCATAATTATTTTCATCTACCAAAGTCACAGTTCCTCTTAGTAGAACTCAAAGTCACAGTTCTTATTTTGTTGTTGTTGTACTGGGGATGGAACCTAGGGGCATTCTACCTCTAAACTACACCACTAGCCCTTTTTATTTTTATTTTTATTTTTGTTTTGAAACAGGTCTTGCTAGGGTCTCTCTAGGATGCTGAGGCTGTCTTTGAACCTGTGATTCTCCTGTCTCAGCCTTCCAAGTACTGGGATTAAAGGCATGTGTCACCATGCTGGGCTAAGTCACAGTTCTACTTAGCACACAGAGTATCCTGTTTCCTGCTGGGACCTTACTAATATAATACATTTCAGATTAAGGAAGTTTCTTTGTGTTCTTTTTGCTGGCAGTTCAAATAATACTATGGTAATATATGAAGATATTACTACCAATTTCACTAATACCTATGGTGGGGGTGGAGCAGGGTAGGATATGGAAGAAAATACACCAAGAGCTGTGTGTATGTGTGCATGTATCACATTGAACTTCACTATGATGTATAATTGAAGTGCGCTAATAATACTATTTTAAAAACTAAGATTAGTTGTTATGTTTTGTCACGGCCTTTGTGTATATCTTTGACAATTATATGATTTTCTCCCCTCCCTCAACCATAGGATATATCACATAGGGACAAATGTTAAAGTACTGTTTTAATTTTACTTGGAATAGTTCTTCTCTGTGGGGTTGTGACCATACCTTAAAAATGGGATAGATCAGCTGCGCGTGGGGGCGCACACTTGTAATCCCAGTACTTAGGAGACTCAGACAGGAAGATCAAAGGTTCACGTCCAGCCTAAGCAACTTAGTGAGATCCTGTTTCAAAATAAAAAATAAAATAGGACTGGGAGTGTAGCTCAAAGGTAGAATGCTCCTGGGTCAGTCCCCAATATCACACACACACACATATACACACACCACACACACACACACACACACACACACACACATACCACACGGGATAGATCTGCATCTAAAATTTGGTTTGGAAGTTGAGAGCCATAATAGTACCTGTTCACCAAAAAGATATACAAAGGCTTATTTTTCTTATTATAAGGCTTTCTGGGAGAACAGGGCAGTTTTCCCAAAACTGGTTTGAAAGAGTAAGAAAAGTAGCCTTATAATTTTAAGGCTAAAGTATGGTTTTACTTAGTAAAACCTTAGAATTTTAATCATTGTTACAGGGTGGGTAGAGATAAGGGTGATCATACATGGACAAGAGCTTGCAGGGTTTGGCGCTAAAGACAGAGCACCTGAGGTTTTTTATCAGCTTGTTTGTATGTAGGGCAGAAAGTGAGAGAGAGGGTTGAGGTTTAAAAGCTGTTAGCAGTCAAGCCTTAAAAAAAAAATGGAATCAAGTTGGGCGTGGTGGTGCACACCTGTAATCCCTGTACTTGGGAGGCTGAGACAGGAGGATCACAGGTTTGTGGCCAGCCTCAGCTACTTGGTGAAACAAGGTCTCACTAAGTTGCGGAGGGCCTCACTAAGTAGCTGACGCTGGCTGCAAACCCGGATCCTTCAGTCTCAGCCTCCCAGATACTGGGATTACAATACAAGCATGTGCCACCATGCCTGGCTCTATTTTTATCTTTTTAATTAATTTATTTTTTATACTGGGATTGAACCCAGGTGCATTCTACCTCTGAACTGCTGTTTCTTTCTTTCTTTCTTTCAAAACAGAGTCTCACTAAGTTGCTGAGGGTATTGATAAGTTACTGAGGCTGACCTCGAACCTGTGATTCTCCTATTTTTGCCTCCCAAGTACTGGGATTACAGGTGTATACTACCGTACCTGGCTATAGTTTTTAAGATATGTTTTGTCCCAATGCTTTGGTTTTCTTTTCTAGAGACTCCTATTATGTACATGTTAGGTCTTCTCTTTCTTTTATATCTAGCCTTTTCTTTTTATCTCTTTCTTATTTCTTTTTGAGTTTTAGCATTTTCCTTCTTTCCATTTTCTATGAAAGCATTGCTAAATGTTATCAATTATTCATTCTTGTGCTCTTTAAAATGTAGTATTAATTTCTAACATCTTAAAATCTAATGATTCCAATTTTCACTTTTATTTCCAATTCTTTCTCAAGTTCTGTTACCTTTCTTTTTAAATGTTCCTTTTTTATATCAGTTACTATGTATTTTTTCTAATTTGGATTTATGTTTCTATCATTTCTTTTAAGGCTTTTTGCTCTCTTAGGTTATAATTTTTATCTATTTCTGAACACATTTTGATTTTTGTAGAGATGCTATTTTGATAATGATGATCATTCTAACTTTGGAAGAAATTTAACCATGACCCTTTACTGTTGTGCATTTTAATGAGTTTTTTTTTTATTTTAAGAAAGAATAATGAGTAAGCACTATGAGATAGATGTGATTTTCTCCACAAGGGTTCATGTGTTGGAAGCTTGGTCCCCCATGTGGTGGTGTTAAGAGGTGGTGGAACCTTTAAGAGGCAGAGCTCAGTGCAAGGTAATTAGGTCAGTGCAAGGTAATTCGGTCCCTCCTGAGGAATTAATGTAGTTCTTGTGAGACCCTGGTTAGTTCTCATGAGAGGGCTGTTATAAAAGAGCAAGACTGAGCCGGGCGTGGTGTCGCACGCTTGTAATCCCAGTACTTGGGAGGCTGAGACCCGAGGATCTCGGTTCGCAGCCAGCCTCAGCTACTTTGTGAGGCCCTCTGCAACTTAGTGAGACCCTGTTTCCGAATAAAGAATAAAAAATAGGGCCGGGGGTGTAGCTCGGAGGTAGAACGCCCCAGGTTCAATCCCCGGTACTGCCAAAAAAAAAAAAAGCAAGACTGGACCCTTCCCACTCTCTGGCTTCCTGTCTTGTCGCGTGATCTCTTCCTCTTCCACATACTCCCACGCCGATGCCATCCACCATTTGCTGTAGCAAGGAAACTCTCCCCAGAGCTAAGCAGATGTCAGTACCAGACTCTTGAACTTCCCAACGTATGAGCTAAATACACTTTATTTATTTATTTATTTATTTTTTTCTCAGGCTTTATTTTTTATTTTTTAAATGTGCTTTTATGGTATTTTGCTATAGCAATAAAAGGCACACTGATATATTCTGGATGTGTATTTTAGATTCACAGCTCTAGAGCTCTCTCTTTTGTTATTTTCCCACCATAATGTCTCTGTTCTCCCTGAATTACTCTTTTTCTGCTTCCCTCCCACACTTTTATCTAGGCCTTTTCTATCTTTTGCTCCTGTTAACACTGTACTGTTCAATTGGACTCTACCTTAAGCAGTTTTTTCTCAGTGTGGTAGTTAGTCTTGGAAATGAGATTCAGTATGCTAATTTTCGTAATTCACTGGGTCAACAGTATTCCAGTACCACCAGATCTTACTGCTTTTCTTTTACCCTTGAATTAGATTGTATGGAACATCTTTTTAGTTTCAGATGCTGTTTTCGTATTGCCCAACTATATTTATCAGTGAGTAACTGTTGGGAGATTTGAGATTCTTTTCATCTAAAGCTATCAGAATTCCAATTGCCTTTTCTTTGCTTCTCCTTAGATTGTTTCTAATGCTACAAGGGTCTTGGTCAGTGACTTGTCTGTATCTACTCATGCTTTGAAGTTTGGAGATACCATATCGCTTAGTTTTGTTGTAGGTGTTATATGTGGGTTTTTGGTTTTGTGATCCTATTTTATGCAGGGAGGAGTGAGGGGGAAATTGAAAAAAACAAGCTATTGTGCCTCAGCTTCTCTCTTCCCAGAATCGTTCTCATTCCTCTTTGCACTTTTCTATGGAGGAAGTAGTGCAAGGCTGGTGTTATTTCTATCTAAATGTTTGGAAGAACTCCCTGGTAAAACCATCTGGTTTTGGAGTATATTTTTAAACTTTTATTATGGAACAATTTAAATATACACAAAATAGGGAGACTATTGTAATGAGCTTGGTAAAACCAATACCTATTTTCAACAACTATTAAACCATGTCAAATCTTGCTTTATCAAAAAACCTCATAAAAAGAAAAAAACTCATCAACACATAATAATAGATCATTCTGAAGCAAATCCTAGACTTAATTTCAACTGTAAACATTTCTAGGTACATCCACTTACAGAGAAATTTCCATTTGGTTTTCCTAGGCACATGGGGCGCTCTCAGTCTAAGACAATTTAGTACAATTTTAGAATCAGATATGCAGTGATCCCTGTGTATTTATGGCTTACTCAGGTGAGAGAATTTTCACAAGTACCCTCTTCTTGGTTGTCTTGAGATTCCAGTCTCAGTTCTGTTAGTCCCAGAAGGCTGTCAAAACTGCTCAGCCTCTCAACTCTTCTTTATGTCATTGGCAAATACTTCTGGGGACAAAACAGTCCCATGAGCTGAATTGTTTTCTGGGGTCTCCATTCCCAATTCTGAGCCAAATAATTCCTCACTCTTTTATGAGTCCAGTGTTTCAAACAGAATAAAACCATATTATGTCTAGTTTTCTAATTAATTCAGTTAATCCAAAAGAGATTGTATATCATCATTGGATGGGAAAGCCCCCACCCACTGCTATTCCATTTACTTTTTATCAGTTTGTGAAGCTCTTTAAAATAGCCTGTCAAGAATTTGACAGAATTATATTGAATTCATGAATTAATTTGTAGAGAATTAGCATTTTCATAATATTTAATCTTCTAACATGTGGACAAAATATCTTTCATTTTACTTAAGTTCTTAAGTAAAAATAGTTCAAACTTCAACTGAGTTTAAAATATTTTAATATTTGTCTGCATCTATTGATATCAATTTTCTCTAATCTGTGTAGTGAATAATATTTTTAAAAAATAAGACCAACCTTCCATTTCATATACATTGCTTAATAAGTTTGCTAATATTTTACTTAGAATTTTTTGTTTTTCCATACACACGATAACCTCACAATATAGCTGAGATTAGCATGCATTTATTTCTTATCCTGCCCTTTGTATGACTTTCGGGGTGATATTAGTTTCATAAAATAATTAAAGGAACATTTCTATTTTTCTATTCTTTTCTACAGATTTTAATCATTGGAATTACCCACTTATTTTGGGGGGAGTATAACATGGGAGTCTCTCTAGGTTGCTGAGAGTCTGACTATGTTGCTGAGGCCATCATGCTGCTGAGGACCTGCTATCCTCCTGTCACAGCCTCCCAGGTACTGGGATTACAGGTGTGTGCCACCACATCCAGATGACAGTTAAATCTTTGATGGAAGAATGGCCAACTTTTTTCAGTCATTTCTTAACATATATGCTAGTTCTTCTTACATATAATATTTCAATATCAATAATACTTTTTTGAAGAGAGTACAGGAAACAACCACTAACAAAAGATAAAAGGTTTTTTGTTTGTATTTATGAATAACTATTTGTACTTATGAATAAACTATTGTCACTTGCTGATGAGCAATTAAGGATTTCCATGGATTAATAGGAAGTTTCTCTTTTTTACTCATGATTTTGGGTATAGCTAAAAGTATCAAGTTTGGGAGTCAGTGTTTGGTATAGCTACTAGAGCCTATATCTTACTTAAATACATGGAAGAATTAAGTGATCATAATGTAGGTATACTTACTATAAGTAAGTATACTTATAGTATACTTATACTTTGGATAAGCTCTCATGATCTTTCATAAGGTTCCTAATTTAGCAAGAGGAGATCCAGCATAGTGGTTAAAGACTTTATTGTCAGATGAACCTGGTTCATGCCTTGGTTCTGCAGAATTGTTTTAATAAGTTCATTAATTAGCTCCTCTAAGCATTAATTTTCTCATGAATAAAATGAGGATGTGGATATGATAAAAATAATACACCTGATGTAGAGCTATTGTGAGGGCTAGAATAGGGATTGCATAGCATTCTGCTGAATATTATAATCATTAAGTAAGGTAGATCAGGAAATCCTTCCAGTTAGCTGTGCACACGTGTGAATTTGTCAGACAGTAGGGAACATTAATGGAGCAATACATTTGTCTTTAAGTCTATATGTCATCTCAACTATGGAGAACAAACAAGGGACTTAAATTTAGCAGTCAGTTAATTACACAAAGATAATGTGTCACCATTGATTTTTAAGATATGTGAAGAGAGTCACTATGGTGCCTTCCAAAAAGGAGTCACTGATTGTCTTGTAAAAAAAGTCTCATAAGATGTTTATAGGATGGCGAGAGGGGGGCTGGGGAGAATTGTGCAATTTGAAAAGTGTTGAATCAATAAAAATTATGGCAAAACACTCACTGTTTGTAAAGCCATTTTCTTGGAGGAAATGTCTGTAGTAATAGAAGTATTCTATTTCTGTGCTACCCAGCATACTAGCCACTAGCCACATGTGTTTGTGTTTCTGGTATGATGGAGGAACTGACTTTTCAATGTTATAATGTTAGTTACAGCAGCTAGTGGCTACTGAATTGGAGAACACAGCTCTACAGTGCCCGCATCATAATTGAAAGTATAAATTACCCTAAGAGGAAAGCATCCTGTCGTTAAGCAATTTTTAAAGATCAATTCCTCTCTGGAAATGAACCAAAGATGATTTTTTGCTAGGTAGTATTAGTGTGTATCTACAACATAATTTTTGAGACATGGTTTGCCAGTGTTGAGTAAGTATAGCTCTGTAAAATTTGTTGTTTGGATATGCTATAGTTCAACAGGACTGAACGCTCACCTGACTAGGGCAGCTTGGCTGTGAAACCTTCATTCTCCCCACCCCCACCTCAAGAGCTGTTATAAACACTGGAAAAAAATCGTGGACCATCTGTAGCTGCAGATGGGGATTTGTGGACGGTGTACAAGTTGCAGTCATGGAATCAGCAGAGATGCCCAAAATATGTCATCCAAATTGACCAGTCAGAATGGTGAGGAGAACATTATCTTGTTCGGATACTCAGTCTCACTAACCTACCATGGTGAATGGGCCCCTCCTGGGGTCACAGGCTCATTCTCTTTCCTCATTCTCTGAGAATACTACTATTTTCACTTTTGGCAGGCTGGACCCAGAAACTCAGGGACAGGTTGATTGCAGATCATCTGAAGCACCACCAAATACATCACCCTTGCCTCTTCCTCCCATTTGCCTTTTACTACACAAAGTGGATTGTAAGCAAGTAATATTTTGACTTTTGAGGAGATGAGTGCTGTGGGTAAATGGACTATGCTGATTTGGTGAAATAAGTTAGTATATGTATTCATCATCCCTGAGTTTTATTTTTTGTGCATCTTCTAACAAATACACTTTTGCCATGACAAGCTTAAAATCACATTGAGGCTGATAGACTAAACTGGATTTGCTGAGAAGGCAGCAGTTAAATAGTTAACAGCTTCAGATCATCAGGACCATTTAAAGAGACTCGGTTTGTTTGCAAGGCCAGTAGCCCCTTTTGGTGCTAGGATTTTATACTTTCTAAGATGCCTTGGTTTGATAGATTCAAAAACTACATTTGTTCAAGATGCTTTGCAGCGATACTGCAACATGGGCCAGTTTGAGCTCATGAATCTGGAAGAATGATCTGACAGAGAATACCAATGAGGAAGAAAAATAACCAGGGCACCATTAGCCTAAGCCTTTATTTGAGAATACTGGAATTGAAGACTCCAAAAGATCATTTTAACATGGAGAAAGATGTAGAATGTATAAGACTGTAGTAGGAGGGGGCTGGCACAAGTTCAGCTGGTTTCTGGAACACTTGGTTAAGGATGGTTCTCAGAGGATGTAGAAATTGTTCTGTGGATGAACAGCCATTGTTGGGCAATTGGCCTTTTATTAAGAGGACTGGAGAGCAACAGTTAGGGGCTCAGCCCATGATTAAGAAGGGTGGAGAGGAACAGCTGATGGGGACACAGATATTCAAAGGCCACTGTGGAAAATTCACTGTCTTTTGAGTCTTACACCAAGATACACAGATAAACCATTTAATAGTGCTTTCTTTCAAGAAAGCAAAGTGAGGTTAATGAAGTGCATAGACTCGTGGGCTTTTGTAGACTGAAGAAAGGCATATTCTGAGGTGAGATCTGAGCCAAGCCATCCTAGGTGGGACATTCCTCCACATTCCTCCTGTTCCTATGAAGGATCAGAGGAACACTACGGGCCTCTCTACTCTGGAGGAGGAGAGCCTGGCCCGAGTCTCTCCTGGGCCTGCACAGGAGTGCCATCCAGCCAGCTTTCCTACTCGGTTGTGAACTTGGCAGCACAGCTCTGACTGTGCTCATCCAGGTGCCAATACCCAGGTGCGTGGGTCTGATTCAGGGAACTATCAACCAGTTTTGTGGCTGCAAACCTCACTCGTGTTCTCCAGCCCAACTTTACCAGTAATATAATTGACATTTTGATCTCCATCTGTCTGAATTTTGCATCCATTTCTTTACTAGTTCCAAACTTAGGAGGGAGGACAGGGTGATTTCATTATTGACATACCAAACCCAGGACATACAGGCCTGTTGTGATAAGTCTTAAGTAGCTAATGCTACTACTCTTGAAAGATGAAGAGACACATTACATGGCTTTGACCTGGGCCACTTTCTTAATGAATTTCAAACTAAATAACAATAGAAATATTCATCACCGTTATCAATTAAACACCTAATTTGTACTAGGCGATGGCCTGAGTATTTTATGCTAATGGAAATGCGCGTGAGCTCTACATCTATCTCTTTGGACTGGGCTGACCCACCCTTTCAGTGTTTCCTGGTAACTTATACAAATGTCCACTTCAGTATACTGCCTTGAAATTGCCTTTGCTTTCCTCTGGATTCTCTGGCATTTGCTTTTAGCTTTCTCTGGTTCCATAAGTGAATTGCTTCTGACCCCAATCATTTTGGAGAGCCTCTAAGCTCAGCTCGTCTCTTTTTATACTTCACCTTTCCCATGCAGCACTTGACTTCACTCATATCCTTGGCTTTGTGCTCTGAGTTACCTTGGTTATAAATGTTAACTACAATTTGGTTCCTCAGAACTTTCTCTCTCTCTCTTTCTCTGTGTCTCATCTTCCTAGTAGAGGAATATGATCCAGAGGGATTGAGGGAAGGGAATTTAGGCAATAAACTCTTAAACATGCCACGTTCAAGATAGCTATATGATCCTGTGGTCAGAAAGGAATTATTCTTCTCAAATGGCCTCTGGTGTTTGCTTTATCTACAAAGTAATGCCTTTTTGTCTTTTGGAGAAAAATGCGTAGCAGATGATCATGACTTGCTGTTGTGCATGGCAGGAGTAGTCAAGGTAAGGCTGAGATATCTGGACTCAGAGTCAGATCAGGGAGAATGTGGAGGGCGCACACGCCTGAATCAGGGTGTAAGCAAGTTAGACACTGTGTTTGTGATTGCTACAGAGAAATCGGTTCCACGTGGTTAAATGTGAGGGCAAAGCTCAGGTGAAGTTAAAGACAGGAGGAATACATGAAGAAGATTTGGGAGCAGGAAGGCACAAGAAGTCTTCTGAAATCTGGGGCCCACTCTGTCTTGAAGACACAGCCCTCTCAAAGTGGAGTCTGACAACCATCTCCTATGTATGAGGACTCATTGTTAAATTTAATACACTTTGCTCATCTAAGCAATTAGTGAATATTTATTATTATGTGCACAGCACCTATAAGGAGTAGAGGATATAATAAAAAAATTTACATGCCAGTGAGAAAAACACAGGAAGATTAGTAATCAGAATTCAGTGTTGGAAGCACTTTTTTAGGGCCTAACAGGAATATCAAGGAAGGAGAGACATCTAACCAGTTATGGTTGAAAGACCAAGGAAAGCTTCCACAGTGATGGCTAATTTGGGATTTTCTGGATGTGTAGGAGTCAGCAATGTTTTGGGAGAGGAGTAAGAATATTCCAAGTAACATGCTTGGAAACCAAGAGCAAGGGAGAGCCAGGCACACTAAAATGACTATAGGACTTCCATCATGGCTAGATCATAGTGACATGGAGAATGTCATGGATTGAATGTGGAGAGGGAAGCAGGGGTCAGTTCCTCTAGGGTTTGTAACTCCTGTTTAGTGGTTTGGGAACCCCTGAAGAATTTTAAGCAGGAAAGGTTTTTTTTTTTTTTTCTGGAGACATTGCTGTGGCTGCTTAGTGGAGTCAGAGTAGAGGGCTACGAGTTTGCAACTAAGAAACTGTGGCAGGTTGTAGAATAATCAGGGGAAGATGTGACAGTGTTTTGAATTAGGGTAGTGGCTCCTGGATACAAAAGTGGGTGGGCTAAAGGAACATTTAAAAGATAAGATCTGCAGGATTCTTTTGTTCATTGGGTGTGGAAGTAGAGGACATGGGCTAAGGAGACATTAATAATGACTTCTTGGGTGGTTGTGTGGGTAGTCTGGACATTGGCTGAGATAGAGACGATGAGAAGAGAATCATATTACTGGGGGACTCTGAACTGTGTGTTTAGACTGGGATATGCTGAGTGTGAGATACCTGTGAGATAAGCAAGTGGACTTACCTGTCCGGTAGGAAGTTGGACATATCTGGAGAGGAGGTTGCATAGTTTATAACATGCAGGTAGCCATTGAATCCATGGGCATGGATAAGATAGCCCGTGTATACAGAGAGAGGAGATAATTTTGAGTGCCTAAAGTAATGTAAAATCATATCCCATTACTAAAGCTTTACAGTTTCCGTGTTTTAATATGAGCAAAAGATTTCCCATCTTGTCATTGTTTCATGCAGATTCAAAAATGTCGGTGGCTCGATTGATTTTGTTTATTACCTAGGGAGAGCTGAGGTTGCATTTTCATTTGAATACATTGAACATTCACATTCCCATTGTCATAGGAAAGGTCCCTTTCAACCGTGAGTCAATCTAAAACAAGTGAAAATAAGTTTTATGTTTTATTATGATAAGATAATGATTATTAAGTATTTGTTGATTTCACCTTGGGTGGTTGTATAATAGGACTTAATCATAAAGTGTGCTTCTTGCCTTTTTGACTATCAATCATAAAAAAGCACATCCATCATGAAAATGCACAATGAAGATTTATCAGCAAGAAGATAGAAAAGCAGAGAACAAGGCCATATTTCTCTCTACCTGCTCTCCAGCCTCCTAGAGGCTGGCCTTGCCCCACATTCAAATGTGTATCTAAAAAACAGACAGAATTACATGCTGTGGTGTCCTGATAAATGTTAAACAACTGTCTCTCTGGGAAGACAAAACATAAGAAACCAAACCAAAACAAAACACATCTGACATATAGTGTTTGCCAATTACAGTGGTGTCAATATTCCCATGTTGGCCAGTCTGACCAAGCTTCCATTCTGACCTTTGACTATGGAGCTGGGAAGAGATGTGCAGAATGAGCTCCTGCTGCTGCTGGTAGGGGCCAGCTCCAGCACACCCACACCCTTTTCACAGTTCTGTAAATGTTTTACTCAGCTTCAACCATGCAAGATGGTACGTTGTAAGAGGTGTTATATTTTGTTGTATTTTTAACAAAAAATATTTTGTCATTTGCTACCAGATATTTTGGGAGTGGTCCCCAGACAGGTGGAAGGCCCTTCCAAGAAAGTATTATGTGAAGTGAAGGAGAGCAGCAGTTGTGGAGGGAAGGAGAGTTGAAAGAGGAAAGATTAATTATAAAGATCAAGGTGTGGGGGTACCATAATTTTTTCCCTTGATTTTGTTTATTGTACCTTGTATTGTGCTGGTGAGAGGGTGCTTGTGGTTTTCTTAGCGGGCTGTCCTTTGCCCTTGTCACCATTTGGTCAGCTGCCACGTGGCAGCAGAGAAGGAGGCAGACGGCCAGGCTGTCATGCTGTGTGAGTGCTGCTGCTGCTGTGGAGCCCCCTTCTCAGTGTGTTCTTTGTGGTGCCTGAATCATGGGGCGTTTGTCCAACTGCTACTTAGTGACAAGTGTCCAGGCCTCAAAAATCAGTGTCCGTGTTGTTTGGAGTCTTTGAGTTTTTTCTTTCAAAATCCCAAGTTGCCAATAATTCTCAATCAGACTTTCACACTCTGCATATTAAGATTTTGAATCATGTGAACAACTACATAATGCTCCAAGCCAATCTACACTCCCTGAACAAAGAAAAAATGCTCTCAACTTAAAAGAGTATTCAGGGAATAATTTAATAATAAGAAGAAAAAGAATTCTTGTATTTAAGCTAAAAATCCAAAAAGGCTTTGATTTAAAGTCTACTGAATAGACAGTTTGAGGAACTGAATAGCTTTTTTAAAATGAGTTTCGGTTGAAGATAGTATTTGGAATTCTGCATTAATTTTCCTTAAGCATCAATCCATATATCACTCTACTTAAGCAATCTGGCTGTAAAAAAAATTAAAAATAAATTCCAAAAGATTTCTTTTTGGTTGGTGCAATTTCAGATACATAAGACAGAAAAAGTTATTTGCTCTGTTTAATCAGATTCTTTATGCCCTAATAGTCTATGAATTATTATTTTCTAAAATGTTACATTGCTTTTACAGCCTAAATTTACTAGATATGAGTGCTGCCTGTTCAAGATTTATGTGTTGAGCCACGAGTGTCTGTAGATATATGAATCTCCAGGTGTTTAAATATAATGAATAGTGGTTAAGAATTGATAAAACAACACACTGAAACAGAGAAGGAATGTATGCTGCGTTCCCTCTGCTTCTTTCTTTCTTCCCCAGGTCTCTCTGTCTTCCTCCTGCTCTTTCTCCCCACGCATCTCACCCTTACCACTGGCCCTGCCCTGCCCAATAAAGCCTCTGCACCTTCCTGCTTGTAATTTGTCGCTAATCAGCTGTCACTGTCATCGCCATGATGAGAGGTTCATCTCTGGCTGAGGGTAATGGCCTTAAAAGTCACAGAGTCAATGTCAATGGGATCGCTCCAATTCAATCACTGAGCTGAATGAGGGATGGCACCTGCTGACATTAGCACTCATTTTGAGCTCAAGCATCTGGGCCCCAGTAAATAACCATCAGTGGGTGGGTCTGGGGGACAGGTCATTAGCCCCACGAAAAATAAATATCGCTTCCCTTGATGGCTGCGAATAATTTAGCTCAGACGAGGAAATTTCACCCTAGATTAAGTATGATGAGCCAATATCAGTCAGAGGAGGCCAAACAGTGAGAGCTTGATGAGATAGAGGGAAATTTATATTCAGCTGGCTGCATGTGAGATGAGCTCAAAGAAACGACATACCCTTCCAGCCCATCTTCACGTGCTTGCTCAACGGTGGGCTTAGCTCATCGCATGCTTCTTCCTGTTGAACGTTTTTTGGGGGGATGGGGTTTGAAGTGGAGACTGGAGGGTAGGTGAGAGTGAACAAAGAGGGCAGGGTTCAAATTTTTCTCCACTTTGCATTTGTGATTTTGTCCTCTAGCACGAAACGTCCTAGCTCAGCCCTTTTGCCAGCATTTGGCTGGTAGAAGGGATTTGCCATCGCTGCAGGCTTTCACATGCAGACCTCCCCTCCTGAGAGACTGGACCCAGCTTTAACTGTTTTGGGGGCCAGGGAGGCTCCTTTCCCAATTGTAAATAGGTTGGAGAGGTAGGAATGGTAGGCCACATCCCTCAGTTTTGAATTGTGGGAAAGAAGAACCAGCATCCTGTATTCACAAGTACATCTTTTTATTTGTCCCACTGATGCGATCCATCAAATCCAGAAGGGTTATTAATAGAAGGTCTTTATTAGAAACAGTTTAGCTCACTTTAGAATCATATTTTATATCTGTAGGGCCCTGCCCTCGGTCCACCCTCTCTCTCATTGAACTAGATATATCTTAAAGCTGGGTGGATCAGCTTCCCAAAGCAGTCTCTTAAAATAGATACTGGAGTCGGGCATGGTGGCACATGCTTGTAATCCCAGTACTTGGGAGGCTGAGACAGGAGGATTGCAGGTTCGTGACCAGCCTCAGCAACTTAGTGAGGCTCTCTGCATCTTAGTGGGGCCCTGTTTCAAAATAAAAAATAAAATAGGACTGGGGGTGTAGAGGTAGAATGCCTCAGGGTTCAAACTCCACCCCCCCCCCACAGTAAGAATGCATGCACTTAGAGGAAAAGGAGTGTTTTGGGCAGAGAATCCATCAAGATCTCTGTGAAACCTCTTATGTTTGTAAGAGGTAGGAAAATATTTGTTGATTGAATTCATAGATACCTGCTGTTATAACTAAATGCATCGCATACCTGAATTCATGGAGCCTTGTTTACTTTTTTCAGAACAATGATCACGATTTTAAATATAAAGACATGTAGGTAATTATTTGTTCTTGAATTACAATGAATGTTCAATGAATATTTGATAAGTGAATGTTAAACGAATATTTGCTTTGTCTCCTCCTTTAGGCTGTAAACTCTAAAGAGAAAGAGAGTCTGTACTTTGACTGCTATATTCCTGGTGCTTAGCTCAGGGTATGCAGCACAATAGCTGCTCAATAAATATTTGACAAATGAACAAGTAAAAAATTTTGTGGAGCCCTTCTTTTTTTTCTTTTTGCCATACTGGGGATTGAACCCAGGGGCGTTCTACCTCCATGCTATACCCCCGGCCCTATTCTTTATACTTTATTTTGAAACCAGGTCTCACGAAGTTGTGGAGGGCCTCACTAAGTAGAGAGAGAGAGAGAGAGGCAGGGAGAGAGAGAGCGAGAGAGCTGAGGCTGGCCGCGAACCCGGATCCTCCGGTCTCTGCCTCCCAAAGTACTGGGATTACAAGCGTGCGCCACCACGTCCGGCTTGTGGAGCCCTTCTTACATGCCAGGCATGAAGTGAGGGTCTAAAAACCAAGGTATTTACACAATGAAGCTTATACTTTGGTAGAAGAAAAAAGATATCTATATTTAAGAAAGCTAAAGAAGAAGCAAGTTTGTGCCTTATATATACATTTTCTATGATATAATCTGGTGTTGCTTGTGTGTTCACCAAAATGCAAAAATAACTAAAGAAGGGAGTACCATTGTAAAACAAAGGCTCTTTAGGAGTTGCTATAGGAAAGGAAATGCATTCCTTGATCTATGGAGATAGGAGTACAATGATTTTATGTTTGGTTCCATGTTATGTTCTTGTTGAACATACAAGACAGTTAAAGCTCTTTTACACCTTTAGTTAGTAGATTTTTTCAAAGTGAATTGAGACTCACAATTTTGTGATGTGTGTGAAGAAGGTATTTTATCCATTACACAGACATTATACAGATGAGGGTTGGAGTAGCTAAAGAGACTTGGTCAACATAGTAAACAGTGGGAAATAGAGCCCCAGTTTTCATCTACTAAACAGGAAAGAGGATAAAGGACAACATAAATGTTAAGTTTTTAACTTATTTTCACAGTATCATATGATCATTGTTGTCATTAGATGTACCCTCATGGACAAAAATGCAATATCAAATTTATTTGTCTCTTATAGACTTTATTATACTTTTGTATGCTCCTTTCAAGGAAAAAAAAGCCATACTAATCTGTTAGTACTTTCTAGAACCATAGTGGATGAAGTTTTCTGAGTCAAGTTATTTTAAGATACTAGCTGTGCTTCTGGCAAGAAAAGTAAAGAGGAGATCAAAACAGTTACCCCCATATTCCCCATTTCAATGGTTTGAACTTGAAGAAAATTGTTCCTCTACTAGAATTTTTGGTATGAGCAGAATTAATTGATCAGTTTGTTTGTTTATTTATTTACTTATTTAATTAATTATTTACTTATTGTGGTCCTAGGGATTGAACCCAGGGGCATTCTACCACCAAGCTACACCCCCAGCCCTTTTTAATTTTTTATTTTGAAACAGGGCCTTGCTAGATTGCAGAGAGTCTTGCTATTGCTGAGACTGGTCTTGAACCTGTGATTCTCTTTTCTTAGCCTCCCAAGTACTGGTATTACAGATGTGTGCCACCACACCCAGCCTATATTTTTTATTTTTGAAGGAAACTAGGTTACCTAGATTCTATGCTTTTATTTTTTTGGAAAAAATCCAACATAATTTTTGTAGTTGGTATTTTTAAATATTGAATTGAAAATTTCTATGAATTAATAAAAACAAGTTCATATTAATTTTAGGAATTAAATTATTTTCTTGTTATTGATAATTCTGATTAGTTATATTCATCTTGAAAAGTTTATCTTATCCTAATTATTTTAGAAGATGTATGCGTGTAGATACCTATGCTTTATATACCAAAGTGGAAATTATTTCAGAATTAAATGCTGTTGTATGTGTGACTAGCCAGTTGTTCATTTTCTCTGATTCTTCTCTGACATTCTAAGAAACTACAGTCAAATTTTTACTATCCTTCCTTGCATTATGTCCTGATCTGAAATCTACAGACGTCCAGAGATTTAATTTCTTGAATACTTATGTTTGTCTTAATACTTTGTGTAATCACAAATGATTTAGCTCACATGGTAGCTGTAAAGTGATTTTTCTCATTGAGTTGTCCCATTTTGAGGTTTTGTTGCTAAAGGTGAAAAGCAGTAGGCCAATGGTTTAAAACTGATGATAGATATAGGTGCAAAACTACTCAGATTTGGTTACTTTGCTATAGGGACCAGTGTTGTAGTTTGACAGTCTTATGCCATTGAGAGTCATTTGAATGAATTCAGGGCAAATGCCAAGTATGTGTGAATGTGTGTGACTATGTGTGGTAGATGAAAGGAAGAGTAACGGGATTAATTTGCTCTTCCTTCAAATTCTGAACACTTTTCTATCAACTTTTCTCATTGTTACCATATATATTTCCATAAAGAGTATAAAAATATGATAAATAAAACAGCCACAACAGCAAGCCAACCTGGTTCAAGGCTTCTGTAGTGGATGATGGGAGTACTGTTTTCTCTGGATCCAGGAGAAAAATAATAAGACCTTTCATACATTAGTCTATCTAATCTTTACAATAATAATTTTATGATTCTAGTATTATATATGAGAAAACTGAGGCTCAAGGTAGTTAATAATTTGTTCAGATTTACACAGTTAATAAAAGGCTAAGGCATACTCAAAACCAAGGTCTCAGATTGCAAACTCTGAGCTTTTTTTTTTTTGCAGTACTGTGGATGGAACCTAGGGGCATTCTACCTCCGGGCTACACTCCCAGCCCTATTTTTTATTCTTTATTTTTTTGAAACAGGGTCTCACTAAGTTGTGGAGGTCTCAGTAAGTAGTTGAGTCTGGCCGCGAACCCGGCTCCTCTAGTCTCAGCCTCCCAAGTACTGGGATTACAAGCGTGTGCCACCACACCTGGCAAACTCTGTGCTTTTAACCACTGCATTTAATGGTGGTCAGTTAAGCTGAGATGCAGATTTTGTTTTAGATTCCTTGGTTTATGTTGCCACTTACACAATAGGGAATGGCTGCAGTGTATTTGTTGAAATTACTCTGGAGATAGGCTTCTTCATCAATAGAAGGAGGAGGTTTTGCTGAAAAAGTAGGAGGATGCGTTATATTTTAAATTTGACAGATTGGTTGGTACAAAAAGTGACTGTTATAATTTTAAACCAAATGAAATAATACCATCATGGAGAAGGTGCACACTTTGCCTTCAGTCTTAAATAAAAAGACCTGTCTTTTTTTTTCTCATTGGAGAAATATACACCCTGATTTTTCAGCCCCAAATTAAAGGATGAGAATGAAATAGACCTGCAATTCTCAGTGTTGTCAAATGTGGCCACTTCTAATCAAGACATTTAAGCTTTTTGTATCATTCGTGCTCCTTGGGCTTCTTTTGAACTCCTGTTCTGGGATTTAGAATATGTCACTTTTATTTCTGATTATTCACCACAGAAGGAGTAACATTTGGCTTAGTAGTTTGCCTGTGTTAATAGTAGAAGATAAAGATCACATTCTGTGGTTACATGAAGTTTGGGTTACTTTCTGTATTAAAATATTATTCCTTGTTTTTATCTTCTCTCTTAGCATTGGAAACTTGAAAATTCTTGATTTTGCAAATTTGAAAATAAGTACTACATATTTGTCAGCCAACATTTGTAAGCACGAGTACAGTCAATAACAACAGTCCCTTGTCCTTCAAACTTACTTATAGACATAGTTTATTAAAATCTCTAAGATTAAATATTTCATCCTTTAACTAGTGGATAGTGTCACTATGATAGGGTGATGATATGGTGGACAGGACCTAGGTCAGGCCAATGGCTGAAGTAAACCTGCAGATAAACTAACTAGATTATGAATTTAGCAATGCAGGTTTAGTAGTTGTAAATGTGTTTTCTGAAAAGTTAAATATAAAATGCTTTTCAGTTAAAACCTATACTAAATCCATTGGGGGGGTGTCCATTAAAAATAACACTACTCCCCCTCCTGTCAGGCATAGTGGTACATAGCTGTAATTCCAGTAGTTGGGAGGCTAAGACAGGAGGATTGCAGGTTTAAGGCCAGCCTCAGAAACTTAGTGAAATGCTATTTCAAAACAAAAGATAAAAAATAAAAAATGACTGGGGGAATATAGCTCAATGGTAGAATGCCCTGGGTTCAATCCCCGGTACCACCAAAAAAAAAATCCTCTCAAATTAGTTTATAACTATCATAATTTTAAAGGATGCATCCTGTAAATGTATTGGTTTTTGAAAGCACTATTTCAATTTGTTTTGAGTTTCTTTCTGTGGAGTATCCTGTAAATATGATGATGATGATGATGATGATGATGATGATAGAATAGGGATAAACAGCATTAATACATAGTTCAGCAGCAAGATAGGATAAGTAATAATAAATTATTGCAGCAATTTTGTCATAATTTTTAAAATGATATATGGGGAGTGTGGACTCTGAAAGTCTTTGTATCAAAGAAAAGTTGAGATTTAAATGTTTTTACATTATCTTATATTTCTCTATTTATTTGGAAATCTTATTTGACTTGTCCCTCCTCTCCTGTAGTAGCTGGAATTTATTATGATTTGGTATCTGTCTGCAGTGTTTGTGCATGAGAAACTAATGAACAAACAGTTGAGAAAGTCATCATGAAAGAGTGGTTGATGATGAATTGATTGCCATTACACAGGTCTCGTGTGCATTCTACCAGTTGACATTGTGAACTTCTCCCCTAATGCCCATTGTTGTCTCTCATCTAGGAAACAGATCAAAGGCAGGCATTCCCAATTAAGCCTGGCGAGGTCCTATACCTCCTAATGACAGGCTAACTCACTGTGTCTAACAGTAACAGACATTTTGTTAGCAAGTTGCTTTGAACACCCAGGTATGCCCAAATGGGAAAATATTAGAATTATTGTTAAAGTGTTCAATGTGTTGAATGTTACTACTGAATTATTTGTAGTAATATCTTAGACTCACCCACTTTTTTCTTTAAAAGATGTTTTGGCAGTAGTAGCAAGACTAAGAATTAAAAGTGATAGGAAGGCAAAAAACAAAAACAAAACAAAACAAAAATGACCTCTGTGTCAAAGGACTCCGAAGAACTTGCACAAATATTGTAGGATGGAATTCAAATTTGTAGTGATTAAAATGTTGTGGGAGGAGATTGTATAATCAGAGGTGATTGCAAAGGGTATATTGGGGACTGAGTTTGTGTAAATCAGAAAAATAAAGTTTTGTTTTACTTTTGCAACTCTTGATTCTGTTGTGATTTTTTCTCTGTTTGAAGTTTATGTTGATTGTGAGCCAAACTATTCAGATTTACTTCTCTGTAATATTGACAAAAAAGTAAGATTGTGTAATGTACTGCTCATAAACGAATTGTGTTTTGGTTGTTTTACTTGTAGGCATTTTACAGAAATACAGAAGAAGTAGTCAAACAACCAGAGAACAGTTATTGTTTATCCATCTTGCACACTGTATCTTTTCTCTTACTCTTTTCCATTTTCATGAACATTACTTTCTTGCAGAATTCTCCTCCTTACAACAATTATTAGAATCAAGCTCCACTATAGACTCCCTTGTAAATTAGTATTCATTGTAGTGGACCTGTGAGAGGAATCCCTTAGGGGTTCATTGTTATATACAGATGGCACCTTAGTTCTGTATGACTTTGTGACCCACATCTTTGGTTCCAACAATATAAATTTAACCAACATTTATTGAGTACCTAGTCCTTCTCTTCTTGTTCTTTACAGTTTATAGGCAGTGTACATAGCTCCTTATAGTTTACAAGGAATATAGTGTCAATATAGCTCCTTAGGTTTTCTAAGTAATTTTCATCCGTACTTCGACACCTGCTGTTTGTTCTACCAGTGCATAGATGCATGGCATAATCTCTGCTCTCAAGATGCTTATAATCAAATTGAAAAGGTAAACAAAAGTTATTTATTACTCCTTCATGTAACTTCAAAATAACCCTAAGTAGAGATTTGAAAAAATTAAAGTATAAATATATTTCATATTTGGCACTTGTTTAAATTGATACAGGGCCTTGCTTTTGGACATTTGGGAAATTTAATCTATAGTGCTTTTTATTTTAAAATTTTTATATTAGATATTTTGTATTAATAATAGAGATAATAATACCTAACATTTGCAAAACATGTAATACATTTTAAGGAGCTTTTAAATCTTCAATTTCATTTTATCCTTATTAATTTGATAATCTGCTGAGGTCCTTTTCTGTCCATTGATTTGATTACAATTGCTACACAGTAAAAAGAGAAATGGTATCACACTATATTAGATTTTGAAGGAAATGTAAAGATAATAAGGCCTTTATTTTAAAAATGAAACTGAGGTCAATGTTAAGTGACTCATCTTAGGTCACACCGCTACTTAGAGCCAGATCTTCTGACATGAAATCAATCACATTCCCTCCCCAGTCACACTGCTCATGTCCAATGTGGACTTCCCAAGCCCTGTGCTATGGAGGATCCATGGGTTTCCGCATATTTTCCAGTTGGACAACCTCTATCACCCAGGTGTACTGATCTCGATTTTGTTCCTTCCCTCCCTTCTTTCCTTCCTTTATTCTTTTTATGCAGATATTGAGCTATTCATCTACATTGGACAGTCATCTATTGAATTTCCTTCATCTTTGCTTGCTGTGTTCATGATAGCTAAGATTATTTGATTCTAATACCAGAGTGTCAGAATGATTATCCTGAATATTTAAATATCAAAATGAATCCATTTCTAGACTAGAGAGAGTAGGCTTATGAAATAGACATTGAATTTGTAGTATTTCAGTGTAGTCCCTAAACATTTTTGTTGCTAGAAAAGGCATATTAACCCTGTTTATCTAAGAGCACAGATATTAAATATTTCTGATTCAAGGGTAAGCTAATGCGGTATTTTCTAGCAGGGACACCAACAGAAGTTTGCTATAGGGTCTCATTGTAACCCTGAGAAGGTAAATGTAGCCCCAAACCTATGTACCCCACCTAGAAGGTAAATGTATCCTTAAACCTATGTGCCCCACCCCAGATCTTTCACACATGTGAGATCTGCCCCTACGCCTAGTGTGGACACTCTGAGCTCAGATCGCACGTGCACGAAAGGCCCCAATTTAGAAGTTTTAAGATCAGTTTACATACATTCGGAGAGAGATGCTGGCAGGATCGATAAATGTTTATCACAAAACCTTAGCTTTTTATTTCACTACCAGATCTTGACACCTGGATTGTGTTTTTAAATCCTATAATTAAGCTGGGCGTGGTGGCGCACATTTATAATCCCAGTACTTGGGAGGCTAAGACCAGAGGATCCGAGTTCGTGGCCAGCCTCAGCTACTTAGTGAGGCCCTCAGCAACTTAGTGAGACCCTGTTTCAAAATAAAGAATAAAAAAAAATAGGGCTGGGGGTGTAGATCGGAGGTAGAATGCCCCGGGTTCAATCCTCAGTACCACAAAAAAAAATCCTATAATTATCTTTTGATATCAATCATGTCCCATTATTTGTTATTCTGCTGAACATGTTAATTTGTTTAAAGTGTGCATTTCATATGCATGCTACAATTGTTATGTTTTGGTACTTTTCCCCATTTTGAAAAGTACTTAGTCTGCTGGGTGTAGTGGCACACACCTTTAATCCCAGTACTTGGGAGGCTGAGACAGGAAGATGGCAGGTTCGAGGCCAGCTTCAGCAACTTAGACCCTCAGCAACTTAGGAGACTCTTTCAAAAATAAAAAATAAAATAGGGCTGGAGGTGTAGCTTGGGTAAAATGCCCTGGGTTCATTCCTCAGTACTTTATTGAGAAATATCTTATTTAATGTAAAAGCTCCTTCCTTTAGTTTTTGGTGAGATTTAGTCTGAATTTTGGTCATCTGTTTTCCACTTGGTGATTTTATAGCTTTCAGCGATATGTTTTTGGTGCTTTTTTGTTATAGAAGGGAATAAGTTGATGCCCTCTGCCCCTTAGGTGTCCATTCTGAAAACTAAAAATACCATTAGGTTTTCTCTGATGTTTTTTGATTTACAAACACTATCCCAGAAATGAACATACCATGCCTACAGAAGAGAGTTGTTTTTGTTGTCTTTTATCATTGTACAAAAGCAAATCAGCCAGATTTTAGAAATAGCGCCATCAAAACCAATTTTAAAAAGTTTAAAAACAGTAGAAGTCTTCTTAGAATCTAGTGTTTGAGTTTCAAAGCTAATATAATTATAAAAGTTCAGACAGGCATTATAAAAATTTATACCATACAAAATATGCAAGATAAAACAATACAACTTTCTGTCATCAATATACTTGGTTTGAGTCTTTTCACATTTTTTAAGTTGTGATATAAAGACTTTGCAGCTTTTATCAGTAAGTTATATTTGACATTTGTCTCCTCAACATGATTCATTCTTGCTCTAAGGGACTTGTCTACTGTAACTGTTTTCTTCTAAACATCCCTTGAAATTACTATAATAACCAAATATAGAAGCAGCAGTAATGGAGTAGAACTTGCCCCAAATTATGTAACAAAATTCTGAATTCTGGCACTTAGTAGCCTCACTAGTGGTGTGATTTTTTAGTAAATAACATAATTTCCTTTTGTTTGCTTCTGACATTTCTTTCATTTCTGTACCTCTATGATTCTCTTATCAAATAGAGAACATTTATACATGGGGTTATTTTTTAGAATGAAAATAAGCACTTCACAAGTAACTGAGAACACAAAATTCAGATGTATTTCTTTTTACCTAAAAGAAACATATGGCAAAAATAAATCTGAGTAATTTCTAATGGGAAGGAGAATTCAGAATTGACTATATTTGGGGATAAAGTACATAGTTTTATGTAATGAGTCAATGTAACACTAAGAATTATCACACCATAATAGTAGCTAAACAAAAAATAAGTGGAAAAAATCATAAGAGATCAAACAACAGGAGAAGTTAGACTATGAAAGCATTCATTTTGCTTACATTCTTATTTGTATTGTGGGTCTCCCTGTAAAGCCATTGCATATACTGTAAAGGAGTATACTTTATAAATTCAACTTATATTTAGAATTAATCTACAATATAAATATAAAGTTTTGGTTATTTTTTGTTAAAAAACCAAAACTAAGAAGCAGAAAATATCTACAAATCTGATGTCCAATGGATATGTCCAAAGAATTCTAGGTAATAAAAAAAGAATGTTTTTAGCTAAAGTAGACACCCTTGTCAGTATTTTATGAAGGTGGAAGTTATTTATTCCCCAAATTCTTCAGAGACAGGGTTACAATCTTCTTCTTTAAAGGTAAGTATCAAACTTGATGTCATGCAGGGTTATAATGGAGCATTGCCAATGTATTTTGGGGGGTATCAAAACTGGGCCTAGACTGATGGAAACATGGACAATCCCATGTGTCAAGGTTAAAAGAATAGTCTTGGAGAGTGGATTTTTATTCTTCTTCTGACATGCTCCAGTTATATAACTATGACAACGCACTGTCCTTGAATTTTCTTTATTCAATTTGAGGCAAAAAACATAGGCATTTATATAGAAGCTAGAGGCCTTGTCTCCCTCAGTGATGGTGTACTGTAGTAGAATTCTAATGCTGACCACCCAAAGCTAGCAACTGATTCCACAGGTTTAAGGGCCTGGTCCCGAATAGGATTGTCCTCATTTGAGACATAAATTTAAAATTTGGGAGATCCAGGCCACCTGCACTTCTGACCAAATGGTTACAAATTCAGAGGGCTCTCACAACTGTCCTTTGGGTTCAATAATTCACTAGAGAAACTCATATAACTTAAGAAAGTACTGCACTTACAAGTGCTTTATTATCAAGGATACAAATCAGGACTAGCCAAATGAAGAGATTCACAAAGGACAAAATCTGGGAGGGTCCTAAATGCTGAGCTTCGGTACCCTCTCCCCTGGGATCACTGCATCAAATTCCTGGCAGATTAATGTGTTAACCAACCAAGTTTTGATGGCCAGAGTTTTTATTTAAGCTTTGTTATCTAGGCATGACTGATTGAATCATTGTTCTTATGATTTAATTTAATATCCAGTCTCTTTCCTTGCCCTAGAAGTCATGAGATTGGGCTGATATTAGATGGCTGGAAGTCCCAGCTTTCTAGTAACAAGGTCAGCCCGCATCCTGAAGCTATGTAGAAGCCCACTGAGAGTCACTTCATTAGCATAAACTCAGGTGTGATCCAAGGGGCTCATGAAGAACAGACACTTAGTATTAGGAAATTACAAGGATTTAGAGTCTGCATCCCAGAAACAAGAACAAAGACTAGTCAATGCTTTATTGTACAAGTGGTATGATCCAAAGCCCTCTTAAAAAGTTATTTAAGAGAGTAGTTATTTCAACTACAAATACACTATAAACTACTCATAAAGCCAGAGATTATGACTGTTTTCTTCTAGAACATCTGGAGGTATAGAACTACCCTTTTTTCCAATCCACTTTTCCTCTCATTGTATGGTTTGATTGTGAAATAATTTAATGTTCCAATATTGGTAACTCTTTTTCTGAGAAAACTGTGAATCAAAATGGATTCTTTGTAGGCATGTTTAACTGCCCTTTCTTCTAATCCATTCTTTTTCTCTTATTGTCTGGTTGGATTGTGAATACTTTTTTTGGTTTTAGAATTAATTTTTTATTTTATTCTTTTTTGGTGCATTATAGTCTCACATCATAATGTAAATCATAGTGATAGTGACATACATTCACACAGCACTTGGTGGGCTTTCCCCCGGCTCCCTCCCCATTTCCCTCCTTCCCCATACAGGGTATTGAGATTGGTATTGGTATTCTCATATATGTACAGAATGTCGATGGAAGTGATTCCTTCACTGATCCTCCCTCTTCCACCCCTGCCCCACTTCCCCTAGAGCACTTCCTTGGTGCCACTGGGGTTTTTCCTCCATTATCTGAAGTCCCTCTGCTATTCCAATTACTCTCTGGCTTCTGCATATGAGAGAAAACGTATCCCTTCACTTTCTATGACTGGCTAATCTCACTTAACATTGTTCTTCAGGTCCATCCATTTCCCTGCAAATGACATTATTAACCCAATCAAGCAATGGGCAATTGAACTAAATAGATACTTCACAAAAGAAAAGATACAAGTGACCAGTAAATACATGAAAAAATCTTCAACATCATTAGCAATCAGAGAAATACAAATCAAAACTACACTGAGAGTCCATCTAACCCCAATCAGAATGGCAATCATCAAGAAATCAAAGAACAATAAATGCTGGAGAGGATGTGGGGAAACAGGAACTTTTCTACACTATTGGTGGGATTGCAAATTAGTACAGCTGCCATGGAGATCAGTGTGGAGATTCCTCAGAAAATTGAGAATGTATCCACCATATGATCCAGCTATACCACTCCTAGGTGTCTTTCCAAAGGGACTAGAATCAGAATATTATAGTAATGTATGCATAATGTATGCATATCCATGTTTACAGCAGCACAATTCACAATAGCCAAATTATGGAACCAACCTAGGCGCCCATCCACAGATGAATGAAATAAAATTATGGGATAAACACACAATGGAATTCTACTCAGCAATAAAGATTGTAAATAATTTAATGTTCTAATGTTGGTAACTATTTTTCTGAGGAAATGGTGTGAATCAATATGGATTCTTTCTAGGCAAAGCCTAAAGGATTGAGGCTAAGAACAACTTCTAATTTTTATAAAGATTAAAAGCATATCTCCTTTTTCTGGCTACACACTTCTCCTAATATTCATTGACTTCAAATACATAATTGTTGTGATTGCATGTAAATCATAGCAACTGGTATTCAGAGTGGTCAGAACTGATTTAATGTGGCTTTATCTATCTGCATATTTTTAGAATGAGAGAGCTATGGAAGTAGTCATAGGCTTCATACTTATAATCTACTGGAGGAACAGACTGGTAAAACCAAATGATTACTTATAGTTTGGTTCTAGCTTCTAAAGTTAAAATTGTACCCTATAGCCTCTAAGGTACTATGAAGTTAAAAAAATTACTGACAAATTTTGTGCTGCTACAGGATGAGTTATCATTATTCCCCCCCCTTTTTTTTGTATGCTTGTGTGTGGTACTGGGGATTGGACCCAGAGGCATTCTAACTCTGTTTTTTGATTTTTGTTTTGAAACAGGGTCTCATTAGGTTACTGAACCTGGCCTCAAACCTGCCATCCTGCCGGGCGTGGTGGCGCACGCTTGTAATCCCAGTACTTTGGGAGGCGGAGACCGGAGGATCCGG
>PVJS01010815.1:0-47145 GCA_004027185.1 Glis glis | reverse complement strand
GAGGGAGGGAGGGAGGGAGGGAAGGAAGGAAGGAAGGAAGGAAGGAAGGAAGGAAGGAAGGAAGGAAGGAAGGAAGAAACCCAATAGGGTTGGGGGTGTAGGTCGGAGGTAGAATGCCACTGGGTTCAATCTCCTGTAACACACACACACACACACACACACACACACACACACAAAGTAAAATAAATAAATTCTATGAATGTGGGCTAACTACATTATCAAAATTGATGTAATCATAACACAGACCATTTTTTAAAACTAAAGAATAAAATTATGAATATTCTTCTTCACACTTAATACCTGATGTTCTTGTCATTAGAAACCTAATAGAAAACAGTGACAAACCCGACAGACAGCAGAGTACCTGTACCAGAGTGTGGCCAAGTAAGCACTCAATAAAGATGTGTTAATGAATACATGTTTAAGAAAATGAACTTAATAAACGAATGCTAGGCAAAGAGCCAGAAGATTAAGTCCTACTGAAAAATCACATCATGTTTCAGAGGTTTCATTTGTTTCACCTATAAAATAAGAATGATAATACTTGCCCATCCCACAAAGCTGCTATGAAAACTAGAAGAAATATTGGATGGGAAAGCAATTTAAAACTCATATGGCAATATAAACTAATCCTTTTGAGGCTAATAGGGAAAAAATGCCACATTTTTGACTGTTTACAAAGGGCCAACTTCACTTAGTAGAAACATCAAGCAGTCCAGAGGAAATTGGTGCTTGTAAACAGTGACCACGTCGTGGAACTGAATGGATACACCCTTGCGATGCAAGCTTCCCATGGACCTTCGTCATCAACTGGAGAAGAGGCGACAATAGCTCCTTTATTTCCTACATTTATTGCACTAACTTAAAGAGGGCTGACTTCTGCATCTGGGGAAGGGAAGGATTCTGCAAGAAACATGTTTTAACCAAATGGAGAATGGTCCTTAGTGTTTTTATCCAAACAAACAAAAAAACCCCAAGCAATTGTGAAAGGAAACCAAAGAAAATAGCTCCTCTATTATCTTTATTTTAGGTCAAGTTGGATGGAAGCAAGTTCCCACATTTTGGCTCAGGACTAATAGTATCACTCACTGAACTTACCAGAATGGGAAATGCTAAGGTTTGCATTCTAAATATCCCAAATTGCTTTCTCTTTATATGACCAGTGTTTCCTGACCTAGACCATAATTTGATGGTAAAAGGAATAGAAATGAGTCTGGCTAATAAAATAGGTTGGTACCAGTATAGGGACTAATACAAGTATATTCGCTTTAACTTTTCCAAATTTTGCAGATTTTTAAAGGAAAACTTTTTTAAATATGCTACCTTAAATTATTCAGTTTTTCTGGAAGAAAAACAAAATGGTCGTTACTAAGCTACCTAGAAAGAAGCATCCCCAAGTACAAGGGACTTGGATTTTTTTTTTCAGAATCATATCTCTTCATTTGGCACAAGAAGAAATTTAACCCAAAGGCTGCCTCCAATTCCTGTATTAATCAGGATTGCTATAAAATGCCTTTCCAGGCAGGCATGGTGGCGCACATTTGTAATCCCAGTACTTGGGAGGCTGAAACCGGAGGATCCAGGTTTGCCGCCAGCCTCAGCTACTTAGTGAGACCCTCCGCAACTTAGTGAGACCCTCCACAACTTAGTGAGACCCTCCGCAACTTAGTGAGACCCAGTTTCAAAATGAAGAATAAAAAATAGGGCTGGGGGTGTAGCTCAGAAGTAGAACGCCCCTGGGTTCAATCCCCAGTACCTAAGTAAATTAATTAATTAATTAATTAACTAATTAAATAAAATGCCTTTACCTCTCTGTTGCCCACAAATTCAGCACTGAGAATATTAGAGTGTAACTATGCTTTACCTGTGAACCTCACCCACTATACCATACGTAATTAGAACACCACCCGAGAGGCATGTGAGAGTTAGGAAATCAAAGATTATTTGTTGAATGAATGAGTGAGTGAGTGAATAAGTGCGTAAAATGAAAATTTTGAAATCCTAAAACAAATATTCTGAAGCTTTTCTTTTTCCAGGCTGCATTTACATGAGTAAATCAAGCTTTGTTCATTGTTAATTCTCATTATTGTTTTCATGTATCTTACATTTTTTATTTGGAAACACATCTAACATGGCTGTTTCTTTGTCATTTTGCTTCTATTTTGCCTTTCTCTCATCCATAAATGGTGAACATTTATGTCCACCAATATTTTTTAAATTATTCTTTCAAAAGCTCAATTGTGCTTTTTTAAGATTAAGATTCTTCCTTTCTAATTTGCTACTGCTGATTAAAGTGAAACATACTGATTTCCATACATTTACATTTTATCCAATCACAACTCTGAAATCTCTTTAAGTTTAAAAAATTCACTGATAAAATCTTAGGTTTATCCATGTGAACCATTATATGCCAATAGTTTTGTTCCTTTTCTAATTTCTATTCTTCACATTTCTTTTTAATTAAGGTATTGCTGAAGCTCTTCAATGTTGTGTTGAATGATCAAATGTTGTCTTCCTGACCTTAATGGGAATGTTACACTATCATAGGTATTGTTTGTTCTAGGGTAGGAATTTATAAGAATGTAAGGTTTTATTTTATGTTGCTAGGTTGCTGGCTTTTTAAAAAGACTGCTTAATTTAATCAAATATGTCAATATAAGATAATGCATATAAATATAAGATAATATTGTTTTCTAATTTAATCAGTGTTTTGGTGCATTGCATTGGTAGATCTTTTCGTAAACCCTCTTTCTTGGAAAATATTATCGTAACTATTATTGTTGAATACACAACTGAAACAATTTGAAAATAATTTCTTTACAATTTTGAATCTATTAAGTGACTGTTTCCATAATCTTAATTTCATGGACTTTCTTTCATCAGCTTTGGTATTAAAGTTAAGCTAGCTTTAGTGAGTAAATTAGAGGGTATGATAGTTAATCTAGGTTGTCAACTTGACCTGATCATGACACACGCAAGATTATGTGATTTTTGGGTGTGTAACAGCAGATTAAACAGAAAGCCCTGCCCTGAATGTAGGCAGTAGGATTCTGATAGGTGCGGACTTAGATGAAAGAGGTAGAAGCCGCGTAGAGTGCATGCGACTCTTTCCGAGGAAAACGCATCTGCTCTCGCCTGAGATTGTTAGCCGCCGGCTTCGCCTTTCTCTGAAGAGCTTCTTGATCTCCTCGGCCTCCAGCTCTTGGAGCTGAAACTTCACCATCGTTTCTCCGAAGAGCTTCCTGATCTTCACGTCTTGGACTGGGACTGAATTAGTTGTTGCTCCGATCCTAAGACTCCAGCTCTTAGACTGTTCGACCAGCTACTGGTTCCTCTGACTCTCCACGTGCAGTCAGAACCTGGGACTACATTGCTTCAAACTGTAAGCCCATCTGATAAATCCCTTTTTTCAAATATACTCATTCTGTATATTCTATTAATCTAGAGAACCCTGTCCAATACAGAGGGCTTTCCCTTTTTTCTTTTTTCTTATTCTCTGAAACAGTGTGCATATTTGATTATTAAAAATAATAAAATTTATTGGGCATAGTGATCACATCTATAATCCCAACTACTCAGGAGGCTGAGACAGGATTGCAAGTTCAAGGCCAAACCTGGATAACTTAGCAAGACTTCATCTCAAAATTTTAAGAGGACTAGGGATGTAGCACAGTGGTGGAGTGCTTTCCTAGCACACAGTAGCTAAGACACTGAGAGAGAGATTATGGCACTAAATGCTTACATTAGAAAAGAGAAAAGGTAAAGGTCTTTATCTAAAAACCCACTCTAAGAACATAGAAGAAAATAAAAATCAGCGCAAACTAAGCAAAAGAAAAGAAAGAGCAGAAATCAATAACATTGAAAAGAGAAAAACAACTAAAAAACAAAAACCTATGTCGGGGGAAAAAAACTATAAAATTGACAAAGATCTAGTAAGACTGGCAAAGGAAAGAGAAGACATGTATTGTCAACATCAGGAATGGAGCTGGGATAACACACCACACACCGTAAATATCAAAAGGATAATAAGGGGATGCAGTAAACAACTCCACACAAAAATTTGACAACTTAGACAAAAAAGACTAATTGCTACAAAAGAAAACTGATTTTATAATTTAAGAACTCCCAAAAAAGAAATATCCAAGCCAGGCATTGTGGTGCCTGCTTGTAATCCCTGTACTTGGGAGGCTGAGATAGGAGGATCGCAGGTTCACGGCCAGCCTCAGCTACGTGTGAGGCCCTCCACAATTTAATGAGACCCTGTTTCCAAATAAAGAAAACAAAAATAGGGCTGGGGGTGTGGCTCAGAGGCAGAATGCCCCTGGGTTCAATCCCCAGTGTCACACACACACACACACAAAAAGAAATATCCAATCCAAGATGGTTTCTCAGCAATTTAGCAAGGCCTTCTGCAACTTAGTGAAACCCTGTTTCAAAATAAAGAATAAAATGGGACTGAGGGGTGTGGCTCAGGGGTAAATGCCCCTGGGTTCTATCCTCAGTACCACAAAAACATACAATTTTAGTTTGTAAAGTCTATTCCAAAAAAAAGATAGTACAGATTAATCTATCCAGGAGCCCTGCTTACCTACCAAGTACAAATAATTCTTATATATGTGTTATCTAAATTTTTCTGGATCATAGAATTAAAGAGATAGTTTCCAATTTTTTTGAAGTTTGCATAAACTCAGTGCCAATGCCGGTAAGACAGAAAGAGAAAAAAGAAAAACCAAAGAACATTATCACTTATGAATAACACCAAGATCTAAAATAAAATACCAGGAAGTAATTATCTTAATTATTTCCAAGAATGCTGAGATGACTTAACATTTTGAAATTAATTCACACAATTTATGTCATTAATAGATCAAAGGAAAATGGTCATCTTGATTAACCAGAAAAAGCAATTCCTTATGAAAACCCACAGTAAATGTGAGCAAGTATCCTTGATTAATATGCTAAACAATATCTTTCCGAAACCAACTGCCAACATATAGTGTACAATAAAACACTAGAACATTAACATTAAACACAGGCCTATTAACATTAAAGACAAAGCAAGATAACTACCACTACTACCATTGAATATTCCTCATGTCAGTCAAAAAGAAATCAAAATACCTGAAATACACTTGAAGAACACCAAAAACCTCTACTATGAAATAAAAGACATACACAAATGGAAAGGTAATTTTTTTACTTCTCAAAGACAAAGTTTAATGTAATAAATAAGCATTTCATCACCAAACTGATATAAATACAAAAAATAATTCCAACAAATAACTCTAATAATATCTTTTAAAAATTTGATCAGATATTTCTAAATGTATCGCATGCCTATAATCCTAATACTTGGGAGACTGAGATAGGAGGAGCACAGGTATAAAGCCAGCCTTAGCAACTTAGTGAGGCTCTCAGCAACTTAGTGAAACCTTTTCCAAATAAAAAATAAAATAGGGCTGTGGGTGTAGCTTGGAGGTAGTATGCCCCTGGTTTTAATCCCTAGCACCACAAAGAAAAAAGAAATCATTTTATATGTTCTGTACTCATTAAAGTATTTACTGTGGCTCTGCTACATGCCAAGCACCATGCTAGACCAAGGTATACCAAAGAAAAGTATAATACTGTGTAAATTTGGATCACACTTTTGTAAAACATATATTCATGTACAAAGAGAAGGAGACACATCTAATTGTAAGGACTAGTTATCTCAAGGAACTAGGAATTTTGGTAATAATTTTGTTTTGCTTATCTTTATTTTTATTTTTATACTGAGAAAATTACCTGTGTAATATTTGTTAAAGAAAATAATGGCTTAAAAAAGCAGAGCGGTATTACTGTTTGTTATAGGACTGTGTTGAATTATTTCAAGAATGTTACAGACAAGAAGGATATAAAAAAAAACCCTGCATCTACATATTTGTATTGTCCATGAGGTTTTAGACAAAATATTTTTATCTGTGCTACAAGGATATCTTGAAAATGGGAACACAGATATTTGTGCATAATAAATTTGATAAAAATAATATAGCTCCAATCTCTAGTACATTTACTGTCTGTTCATTTCCACTAAATGTCTTAATAATTTTATTCTGACTTGTCCATCTGTCTATTAAGGAATTGAATAACTATTTTTCTGCTTGTGTGTATAAGAATAATAAGTATATAATGGACTAAATGTAGATTTTTCTTCTCTCCTAGACTCGTAATACATATAAATTAAATTTCTGAAAACTCTACCAGTTTGTTTTAAAAGGTAATTAATAACGGCAATGATGTGCTTTTTCTGCCTTTGCTATTCTTTCTAATGCTTAGCTCCTATAAAGGCTTTAATTTTTTTTAATTATATTTTTAATTTTTAATTTTTTCACTCATAAATGTAACTTGGGTCATGTATTAGTATTGTTCCCTTAACCAGACAATAAAAGCTCAGACAGTACATTCAGCTTTCCCAAGACCACACAACCAGTAAGTGGTAGAGATGGGAAGCATTCTGATTCCAGAATCATTTGCCTAACCACCACCTCATTTTTTTAAAGTCTCTGATTATCAAGCACCGTGATACACGTGTTACGTGAACTGCCAACCTGTGATGTTTGTCACTTTACACAAAAGGGAAAGCTATTTCCCACATGGTCTACAGTCATGTACAGGACGGCCCAAAGACTCATACTAAAGATTTTAAGTAATTCAAGTTAGAGAAAAAGGGAAGGAAGAAAGACATAAGGTAAGAAGTTCAATGAGATTTACACTAGAAAGGTGATTCATTAAAGGGAAAAGAATGTAATTTGAGGAAACAGTGACTCATGAGGTCCATGATGTGGATGGGAAATTGACTAGGAAATGAATTATGGTTCTGAAGTGAGAATACTTTCCAAGTACTATGACGTTTTCTCTGCTGAAGTTTCACCATTTCTAAAATACTTGCATTGGTAAATTGAAACTTCTTATATTGTGAGTTAAAGCCATTTTTTGATAATGAAAAACTGTTGGCTATACAATAGTAAAAGTGTACTTAATGTTGGATTCTAAACCCTTGAAGGATAATTTCCATTCCTTTTTCCTATTTTGATTCTGTTGTGAAGCTGCTGCTTTCATGAAGTTTTTGTTGTTCTTGTTATTTTGCTTAACATTATAAGGACTGTCACTCTAATTCTATGTGCATACTTTGTACAGCTTTTCTTTGTTAATTTTTTAATCACTTAGCTGGTCAAGTATTAAACCCAGCTTCTACTTGAATTTAATTAAATATATTCTGAGATATTTTTGATAATCAATTAGCTGCTTAATTAATTTAGATAGTTTAGGTGAATAAAATATGAACTAATTTTATTCTGAAATAAAACTGAAATATATTTCAGTGGCTTATTAAAAAATTATAACTTGTTTGGCTCTACTTTAAAATGGATAAATGGCCAGGCTGTGGTGGCACACGCTTGTAATCCCAGTTACTTGGGAGGCTGAGACCGGAGGATCCGGATTCACGGCCAGCCTCAGCTACTTAGTGAGGCCCTTCACAACTTAGTGAGACCCTGTTTCAAAATAAAGAATAAAAAATCGGTTAGGATGTAGCTCAGAGGTATTAGAATGCCCCTGGGCTCCATCCCCAGTACCGCAAAAAAAAAAAAAAGAGAGAGATAAATGATATATAAAACAACATTTTGGGGCAATACAAATTGAAAGCATTTTACAAAAAGAAAATGATTCAACATGTTGTTTTGCTGTTACTATTTCCCTTCATAAAATTTGCATAATATAATTTACATTTTCTGTAATCAGGAAATAGTCAAGAATTTTACTATTAGGTAACAACTGAAGAAGTAACTATGATTAGGTGTTTGTGCAAACCTCAGTATTAAATCCTGAACAGACTTAATGTGCAATAAAAAATTTCCAAACTAAGCTTTCACATCATATTTTGGTTTTCAAATTCCTGCCCTACTTTCAAACAGGATATATAGTTTTTTCATATAGTGGTCTTAACTCTTAACTTTTTAAGTGCATCCAAGTTCCAGTTTTAGATGATTACTGGCACATTTTTCTTTTTCAGAAGTCAGAAATTCCTTCTTTGTATGTGTGAGAATGGGAACCTGTCACCTTAATAATCAGTAGATATTTGGTTTTGTGGTTGTTGTCGTTTTGTGTTTACTCATGGAAGATTTTGTTTTATTAGTGCTAGGAAGCTGGAAGTGGTAAAGTAAAATCCTTCATGCTCTTCAATTTATTGCTCATTCAGGTTATTTTAAATATAGTAGAGATAAATGCTTTTCTCCTTAGAAATAAAGATTTTATTTTACAGATATTTACTCAGTTTATTACCCATGTCTAAAAATCCTACGAGGAATGGGTACAGGGAGGGAAACACACCAAGTGATATGTGCATGTATGTTTGTATCACTTTGAAGTATAATTACATTGCAGCAATGAAAATATTAAAATCATATAAATATCAAATATTGATCCTAATAGTTTGAGGAGGATTCTCTTTTGGTTTTGGCTTTTGGGTTTTGGACTTTTTCAATAGGCAAGCACTCATAAAGATGGAAAGCCTAGTCATACACACACACAAAAAAACTTGAAAATATTTTAAAAGATATTTTCCTGACCATGAGATGATGATAGATTCTGACAATACTCTGCTTTCCGGATGGATGCTTGTTTTTTTTCTTATGGATCCTCTTAAGAGAAACTGCCTTATTTGGGGTCATATTTATGAAAAAGGGAAAGTGACATCGTGTCACCAATTCCTCAAAATATCTTTCCATTGTATGTGAGAGCTGAAGATGGTTTCTTATTCCCTGGAAGAATGATACAATAATATTTAGGTCTCAATGAGAGGTAAACCATGACTGGCTCCTATCAGTGAAGGAAACTGAGTAAGAAACATTGTCCACCTGTGCTAGTCAACTAACAGACATAAAGTTTGTATGAGAGTGACAGCCTGCCCTAGAAAACACTTAGTAATTGTCTCACATTACGCATTTCCAGGTGCCAAGTAACAGTTGCTTGTTTTATTATGGATTTACTCTCTGCCAGTTTATTGTGTTTCAAACAATAGATGATGCAGACCATGGGAACCTCAGTCAACATGTATTCCCTAACTGCATCCGGATGTCATATGTATATTTTTGGTGGGAAAACAAGGTAGATAAAGCAGTGTCATTAACCAGACAAAGAATTTTTAAAGGTACCGAATTAGTATAAGGAAGTTTATGCTAAATTAGGAAGCTTGTTTGGTTAGTGTAGGAAATGCTATGTATTTGAACATGCAAAGAAAAAATTTCTACTGTATGGAAATCTTATAAACAAAAGACTCAGGTTTGCCAAGTGTCTGTCAGAGTTAAATCGGTTTTCCATTAAGTTTCCACCCTTCTATTCCAATAATGCTTATTTACTGTTTCATTCTAGGGACGACTATAAAACGTTTATAAAACATTTTTTTCCAAATATACAGGTCTCTTTTTGTGTTAGAAGAGATGATAATTAAACGTAACTGCATTCCCTTGAATCTAGAATATTTTTCTAAGAAATGTCAAAGTAAATTTTATCCCAATCTTATGAAATCATACAAAAAAGGAGGTTTTGAAGAAGGAGACTGTCGTTTTGAAGAAGGAGACTGTCATTTTCTAATTTATCGAAAGTAGATGCATATCATTTTTCAATTTCTTATTTATTGTCACAGAAAGAACACGCGGCAGGTATCTTGAGCTAATATTATGCAAGGAATTAAAATCTCACTTAGGACTCAGATCATGTCAGATAGTTAAGACTTCTGCATAAAAAGGGACCAAATAAATATGTTTAGGATTTATCCATTCAAGTAAAACATTCATGAGATGCCATTTAGCTTGAGAGTATCTAGAACTACTTTAAATGACTTCTTTTTAGTTTTTATATTGCCTCTTGCCTCAAATTTTTATGCGAAATAAAATCATATCCACTTTACATCAGTCAGTTTACATCAACATACTCTGTATACTCAAAATAAATGCAAGCCGGGCGTGGTGGCGCACGCTTGTAATCCCAGTACTTTGGGAGGCAGAGACCGGAGGATCCGAGTTCGCGGCCAGCCTCAGCTCGTGCGCTCTCTCTCTCTCTCTCTCTCTCTCTCTCTCTCCCTGTCTCTCTCTCTCTCTCTCTCTCTCTCTCTCTCTCTCTCTCTCTCTACTTAGTGAGGCCCTCCGCAACTTTGTGAGACCCAGTTTCAAAATAAAGTATAAAAAATAGGGCCGGGGGCGTAGCGCGGAGGTAGAACGCCCCTGCGTTCAATCCCCGGTACTGCAAAAAAAAAAAATTTTTTAAATAAAATAAATGCATGCCAGCTAAGCCAATTCAAGTAGTCACTGCACTGAATGTCATGAAAGCAGCAATCTAATCCGCCACGTTTTATTTCATATTCAAATGGAAGTGGCAAGTTTCCTAGACTGACTGACTGAATCTGCCACACCACAGTCAAATTCCCTGGACATCAAGAAACAAGTCGCACACCCCTTGAGCTTGACATGTGCTATATATTACAGGTTATATTTGAGCAAAATAACATTTCTCATGTGACCTGGTTTATACTTTTAAGTCTATCTAACTAAAATGGCTGTATTTCAATCGTGTATTCAAATTAAAGACGTAGTCCTACATTTAAAATCACTGTGCTTTAATTGAAAACAGCTTTAAAACACCCAAATCTACATTTTGAATGTTAGAATGTTAGGATATGTATAGGAATGTAAATATGTGCATATGTAAGTATGTTTCATTGTGTGTTTGCAAAATGACTCTAACCTTTAATGGTGACACATTTCTTTTCATCAACAATTTGACCAATTTTCACTTCTTGACTATGGGGAGGAAACAGAGCAAAAAATTTTTAAGTTAAAGAAATAAGACTCACTCACTGTTCTATTGAAGAACTTCAAAAAAGATAAAACATCCCCGAAAATTACAGTAGTCAATAAAAGTATTGCTTAATTGTTTAAAAATGCAGGTTTCATCTGACTTTTCAGGAATCCAGATATAAGTAAGCCTATGAGAAATACAATATACCCATTTGATGAGAAAAAACCTGCTTTTATCGAATACCCAACTTTAAATTATGTAATGACCAAGGGAGAGGTAAGACAAAATATTGGAAAGGTCCCAATATGTGCCAGAGAATTTGTGAATATGATTTTACTGGACTGTTCAATAAACCTATGAGATGAGTTATTACTTCCATTTTACAGTTTGGGAAATCTTGTCTATGGCTACCTGATACAACAAATAAAGGAATATGGAGATTTCTCATGCATCATTATCTTTGTTGCTATGATTGTCAAGTAATATAACCTTCCCCGACATGATGGTTTAGATCAATTGGCTTTTGAACATTCAGATTTTACAAACCTGTAAAAATAGTTCAATTAATTAAAAATATTTTAGAGACTAACTTAGTATTGTCATTTTTATTTTGCCAAGTTAAGCCATCTAAAAATATTTTTAATCTATCATAGTTCATTGATTTTTAAACATAAGAACTATAACCTTAGAATGAAGACAGTAGTCAAAATTGATCAGTGTAGCTTTAAAAACATCCATTACATTGTTCCATTTAATCTGATTTTAAGCTGAACCAGTCAAAATTTTGTGTATCCTGATGTTCAAATTGGCAATAGGAAAACACTGGTTTAGACTATCTCTTTAAAAAAAAAAAAAAACTCTGCTTAACATCTAAGGGTCAAATCATTTAAGAAAATAAAGTCACTGTTTTGATGGCATAACATTATTTATGGACTTGATGACTTATTATTTATTTATTATTTTGGTACTGGGGGTTGAACCCAGAGGCATTCTACCTCTGAGCCACATCCCCAGCCCTCTTTTATTTTTTATTTTGAAACAGGGTCTTGCTAAGCTGCTAAGGCTGGCCTTGAACCTGCAATCCTCCTATTTCAGCCTTCCTAGTACTGAGACTACAGGCTTGAGCCACCCCTCCTGACCTGGATGACTCTTATCTTAAAGCTTCATCCAAACTATAAACTATACTTCATTTTATAAGGAAGAAAAAATATCAAGTTATTTTAAATCTCCAAAACTGATTTTAATAGTCTTGACCTTGCACTGCTTAAAAGCAGTTTTACAACATTCAAGGAAAAAGAAATGTCCTTCCTGGGCTGTGAGTGAGGGCCTGGAGAGGTTCAGGGAAAACAAAGTGGGCGTGAATATCAGTGCTACAGAGAACAGAGCCCTAGAAGCACAGACTCCACGTGGAGGACATTGAGGGAGAGGCTCAAAAGGGACACAGAGGCTGGAGCCCAGTAGGCAAGCTCAGGTGCACAGCTGCTCCTTGGACAGAGGCTACCATCAACAAGGAATAGCAGCAGTACCCACAGCCCTCTCTCCATGCCAGCATTATATAAACATGACCATGGAATTTAGACAACCCTGGAGGATCAGGAAGAGTAGAAAAGAACCTCCCACAGGATAACATTTTAAACTAAAAGTATCTTAGAGAAATAGAGGAGATGAAGTACTTTGTCTAAGGTAAATTGCATTAAATTATAGAAAAATTGTTATAGTGTAGAATAAGATGGGGTTTAAAATTTTTAAACAACGAAAAAATATTGGGGTTAAATTGATTATTAAAAGCAGAAATGAACCTTGATTTCTTTTTATTCCTCTTCTGGAAAAAATGTTTACAGAGAGATCACTAAATAGTTAGCACAGTAGTTTAACAGAAAGATAAAAGAGACCCAAAGGGAATCATTTTGCCTATCTTAGTCCTGTAGAAACATTAAGCAATGTTAACACCTAATTTTTAGGATGTTTCCTCTGTCTAAAGAAAACTTAGAAAGAAAAAGGGCAGTTTTGATTTCTCATAAACTGTATTTTGAGCATGATAATAAAAATCCTAATCTATTTCTCACCAGAGGAAATAAGGAAAACAAGGAAAGTAACTTGTGTTCATCTCATCCTTTGTCATTCAAAAGTATTGAATATTTTTAAAAATTCTACTTGCTATTTTTCTTGTCTTATTATTATTCTACCTAGGAGAAAAGAAGCTCTTCAGAAAGACATCATCACCTGAGCAAAATTCAGATTAACATAAATTAGATTATGATTCTTAGTTTTCTTTTTGAATTGATTAGTTCTAAAAATAGACTAATTCCAAGGGGAAAAATAGTTCTAGAGAGGCAAAATTCTCTCTTCTTGATATAGAGGGCCTTTAGCATTCAGTCTCTGTTATTATAATGTCCCTTTTCCCTTTCCTGAAATTTTATACCTACTCCAGGACAAGCACAGATATCACATTGTTGTGCAAAAAAAGTATGAACTTTAAAGTCATCAGAATTTAATATAAAAATTCCTCTCTGTTGGTTGAGCATAGCAAATAAAATACATGGTTTCTCAGACCCAGTATTTAAACATTCTCAACAGTACCATAGACCTTGCTTTTCTCTATGCTCCAGAGTTACCAACTATAAAATGGAAAAGACAAAACAAACGCAATCCTTTGTGCTCAGAGCGCTTGACCAGCAAACTCTATCAGTTAGATATTGCTGCATAACAAACCATCTCAAAACTTAGCAGCTTGAAATGACAGTCCTTTATAATTGTTCACAAATCTGGGAACGATGGGTTGTTGACAACGTAGTAAGTGTTCTACATACTGGAAAAGCACTTACACAGATAAAAACCATGGCTGATATAACAATGTGATATTACATGAAGTTAGTTTCCTCTGCTGCATTGACCCATTATGGAAATTTATGAAGATTGCTTCTTCAAGTATACAGTTGATCCCATTATTAATTCAGACAATAGTCTATCATGTATATGGTAATAAGATAGAGGAATAAATCAAAGTATTGTTAATAAAAAATGGAGCCTACATCTGTGTGAGAGCTGTTCTGTCACACAATAAAGAAAACATAACTGCCAATTTTTCTGCTCTTTTGCAATAACTTAATGAAGAGTCATCGTGGCAGAATTTATGATCTTCCAAGCAAGGTAGAATATCAGCTGTTTGAAAAAGCAAGGAATGTGACATGTGATGAATCTAAGAGAGGCAATGATGTCAAGCCATGTAAAGTTTCAAGGATCTCACGTGGTAGAAGGGAATCTAAGTTTTAGCCAAAAAAAGTAGTCCATCATAGATAATACCAATAGCAGCTACTGTGTATTGAGCATTTTCTCTGTATCACTTCTTGACATGTACTATTCTATTTATTCTTAGCAGTATCAGTATGAAGCATTTTTCTCCCTTTACTAATTAAAAAAACAGACTTTCATAGTTATGCTGAGCAGTGCCACACAGCTGTTTAGTAGCCAATGTAGTCCTTAAAGTCATCTCTATCCATACCAAGAGACAAGGGATATTGAGAAAATATCCATTTTCTATTTTCTTTACAAATTCAGTCTGGTTTTACATAGAGTTATAGTATACATAGTTCAGGGAGAAGAAAATTGTCTCTCCAACTTAAAGAAGTTAATTGTGAAGAAAATTGAGTTTTTAAATATTGAAAGTTGTTCCACACTCTCATTGAATTTACATAGAATTAGCAATAAGCTTGCAGACTTATTCAGTGTACCTATGCAATGTCTTCATGAGGCATTAGAGAGAATAGAAAGATAAATATGAATTACCAGTTCTTGAGAAACTTATGGCTTTTTTGGGAGAAAGCCTCCACATAAATATTAACAGTGCAAGACAATGTTTAGTAAAAGTCAAAAAGAGGAAGGACACTCCCACTGCGAGGCAAGTGGGGAAAGAAGGGATTCCGAAGGCCCGAATGCTCCCACAGCTTAATAGCTGACCTCACATAGCTAGAGATGAAGGGAACTCCACATGCTTAAGAATTCACATGGTTTGAGAAGGTGACGAATGGTGAAGCCTCCCCAACATTCAGGTAGAGGAATAGCAAGCAGTAAAGTTGGAGAAATGGTAGAGGTTTGTAAAGGCTATGCTGGGAAACTTTGATTGTATAGTAAATAATTATAGTTTGAAAGAGGGTCTGAAAAGAAAAGAGCTAAGCTTTAAAGCAATTCACCTGCGGATGTGCATAAAAAGGGAGACTAGATAAAGGTCTAAAGTTCTCTCAAAGGATCAAGCAGTCATTGAACATTTGGGATTTGACTCTCAGCATAATAATGGGAGCCGCTGAGCATAGATTTGGGTCTTAGAAGTACACAATGAACAAAATGAAAAGAAAATAGAGTGACAAAGAGGAGAGAGGAAATTATTTGAAATGTGAGAAGAAACCTCAGAACCAATGAAGGAGAAGAACAGTTTGGTGTTTTTTTGTTTGTTTGTTTTTTTTGTTTTGTTTTGTTGTTATTGTTGTTGTTTGGTGGCTGGGAATTGAAGAGAGAGACATTCTACCTCCAAGCTACACCCCCAGCCCAATTTTATTTCTTATTTGAAAACAGGGTCTCACTAGGTTGCTAAGAGCCTCACTAAGCTGCCGAGGCTGGCTTTGAACCTGCAATCCTCCTGTCTCAGTCTCCCAAGTACTGGGATTAAAAGTATGTGCCACCATGCCCAGTTGGAACAGTTTTAAAGTTGCCAAGGCTGGGCCTGAACCTGTGATCCTCCTGTCTCAGCCTCCCAAGTACTTGGATTACAAGCATGCACCACCAAGCCCAGCTATTTTTTGTTTTGAAACAGGGTCTTGCTAAGTTGCTAAGAGTCTCACTATTTCTGAGGCTGGTCTTGAACCTGCATTCTTCCTGTCTCAGCCTCCCAAGTATTGGAATGACAGGCATGCTCCACCATGCCCAGCTAGACTACTTTTCTTGAAAAGTGCAATAGACATGCCATGAAAAACAAGATTGGAGACCAGATTCCATGTTCGTGAGTTGGCAACCTTTGTGGAAATATTTACAGTGGAGCATCAGAGTCGTATTTGTGTTTTTAGATACTAAAGAGTAAGCAGAGAGAAGAAGAACTTTATGTAGAGGAAGCCAATCCAGGTAATTCAATCTACTAATTGGACATATTTGGCAGGCCTGAAATATTAGGCCAGAGATACCCTTTGATAACATCAAATGAATGATTTCCAAGACTTTTTTCCTTTAAGCCATGTACAAACAGCCTAAGACTTCAAGCCTGGATCAGACAATCAGACTTGCAATAATAAACGTGCTTATTTGAAAAATTAGATGCAATTTTGTAGTCTTTCAAAATAGGAGCAAAAGGAAAAAATAAACCAACAAAAGTTCCTAAAACTGACCTTTTAAATGCCGTACTGCAGGGAAGAAACAAAGAGTGAGGCAGTGTTCCAGACTGGAAATAAAGGTGAAAGGGAATTTTCTGGGAGGGGTGGATTGTTGCAGAAAATCCAACATGGATATGAGAGGAGTTATTAAGGGAAAAGACTAAGATTATAACTTAGTCTTTATTGTGGAACATAAACAACATTTATTTTTTAAAAAGCATTTTCAAGGAATTCATCTTTGTTCATTTGCAGTGCAAAGGACAGAGGAATTACAGAAAATTGAGGAAATTGCAGGCAGCTGCCATCTGTGAACTTTAGTGGACTTTGTTGACCCTCTATTAAGCAGGACCCACATGTGAATAAAGAGAAGCAGCATGCCCACAATTCCTGTCCTTTCAAGGACATCAGGGGGAGTTTGTGAGCATCCTGGTTTAAGTGCACAATGCCCCAGAAATTCACAGTGTAGGACAGTTAAAGTGAGGCATCAGAAAAAGCACTGTGCTCCAAAGTGGTATTTCATCCACCGTGTAAACACATCTGTTTGTTACAAGGTTCACACTTTTCACCTCTTTGTGCTTCCCCAACACACAGAATTTCACCACGAATTGAACACACACACACTCACTTTTATAAGTGATAAGTTTTCCTCATGGTCAAAAACATTGTGTATATAAATAAAGAAAACTACTATTTTGGGTGAATGAGCATTTATTTATCAGTCAAGTAACATTGGCTGTATCAACAGTAAGAAACAAAACTTCACACAGACTTAGATATAATTAAATATAATCATTAGTGGTTTTTAAATCCATAGATGTATAATTTCGGGGAGGTTTGATCTAGAGGCTCAGATTGTAGGACCTAAGGCCCATGCTCTTTCCCATCTCTCTGCTCTGCCATCTATGGCAATGACTTTATCCCTGGCCTTCCAAATCGGCCACTCCCACAGTCGTAGGGTCTCCCTGTGGGGTAGCTAGCATTGTTTCTGCAATTCTGCCTTCACCTCTTCATACCATGTTTCTCAAGGGAGGAAAAAAATACCACTTTTCCACCCACTAGGCTCACCAAATGCCCTCACCTCTCACAAACTCTGGATCATTTGTCAGTCACTGTGGGTGAAGGTTGGGATATGACAACAGCAGTTGGTTGTGGAGTGGATAGTGGTCAATCTCACCACCTTCACTTATCAAGATCATAGACAAGAGTGACTCCCCAAAGGAACATTGCAGCACAGTTTTGCTCTCCTCTCCTCCAAATGAAAACAAAAATAGGGGTTGGGGTATGAAATAATGATGAGTGACAGAAACATCAGGTGTTCACTATAGTCTCCCTAGATTCATTCACTGAGGGAAAGTCTAAATAAAATAGTTTATCCCTGACCAGAGATCATTAATAGCTTCATCATATTATACAAAGTAGAGACCAGAGCAAACTTTAGGCTCACTGAATATAGCAATCAACTATAAATACTGAACTAGTGGAAAAGAAGACAGCTTGGAAAACAGAGTACTGTTTTGTTGGCATTCGCCGAAGAGAAAGTTCCGGCCAACCAGTTAAGGCTCCAGTAGGGTTTTCACTCTAGGCAAATGCATTTTTTTCTGATTCTCAATACTATTTAGTACATCCCATCCATATATTTAGTTTATTGGTATACTTTTCAGGTTCAGTTGAGACTTCATTTTGGAGGTAGATGTCCCTAACAGGAAAAATAAATTTTTTTTTAGTGTAGGTTATTAAATAAACTGTCTAGAGCAAGTCAATCTCTGGAAAGCCTAACTGGTATAAATTTTCATAGGGCCTAATCAACCCTTGATAATCAATAAATAAACAAAAGATATTATTGAATGCTTGGTATGGCTTAAGCTGCCCATATGATTTTAAGATCTGTATTGCTGAGAGGCTAGACCATGTGGATCTGAGATGAAAGAGAACACAAGGCCTTTTCTAACTTTTAATCTGCATGCAGGACTACTTCAAGAAATTTTCCTCCTTCACAAGAAATGGGCTGGAAATTTCTGTAAACAAAAGGGCTGACATATCTAACCCCAATTTGCTCATCTACTTATAAATTCAGCAAATACTCATGAGGAGGAAGAAAGGATATTTGATAAGTATTTCAAAGGAAAACATATTAAATATTGATTTTAATTTTAAATATTTATGTAGAAGGATCAGGAGAGCAACAAATACCTCTATCATTATGATAACCAGAGCAGAACACTCACTTTGAAAATTTGGTCACATAAAAATCAAATAATGCATTCTAAATTCATGGAGGTTTATGGAGGTGTCTTATGTCTCCATCGGTTGACAATATTTCCTTGGCCAATTATTAATTGGATTATATTTTTATTATTGTATAAGTTCCTCATATATTCTAGATACCAGTCTTTTATCAGATGTAGCATTTACAAATATTGTCTCCCATTCTGTGTATTATCTTTTCATTTTATTGATGCTACCATTTGCAACAAAAAATTCTTAACTGATGTAATCCAATTTATCTTTATTTTTTTCACTTATGCTTTTGCTGTCACATATAAGAAACCTTGCCTAGCCGGGCGTGGTGGCACATGCTTGTAATCCCAGTACTTGGGAGGCTGACACAGGAGGATCTGGGTTCGTGGACAGCCTCAGCTACTTAGTGAGGCTCTCCACAACTTAGTGAGATCCTGTTTCAAAATAAAGAATAAAAAATAGGACTGGGGGTGTAGCTCAGAGGTAGAATGCTCCTGGGTTCCATTCTCAGAACCGCAAAAAAAAAAAATAAACTATTGCCTAATTCAAGTAAATGAAGATGTATTCCTGTTTTCTTCTGAGACCTTTATAGTTTTACCTCTTACATTTTGTTCCATGATCAATTTTCAGTTAATTTTTGTGTGTTACGTTAGGAAAGGATACAACTTCACTCTTTGGCATAAAGATAGTCAGATATCTCAGCATCAGTCTGTTCTTCCCCAGTGAATTTTCCTCACACTCTCGTCAAAAATGAATTGACATAAACATGAGAGATTATTTCTGGATACTTAATTATGTTCCATTGACTTATATGTCTATTTTTATGCTCATATAACAATTTCTTGGTTACTCCACCTGTCTAGTAAGTTTTTAAACAGGAAATTTGAGTTCTCCTTCCAACTTTGTTCTTCCTTTTGAAGGTTGTTTTGCCTATTCTGGATCCTTTGCATTTCTATGTGAATTTCAGGTTCATCTCATCAATTTCTACACAGAGATATCAGTGGGGGTTCTGATACAAATTGTGTTGACTCTGTAGATCAACCTAGACAGTACTCACATCTTAGCAATATTATATCTTTCACTCCATAAACATAGGATGTCTTTCACTTATTTAGATTTTATTTAAATTTTTTTCAACAATATTGTAGAGTTTTCAATGTGCAAGACTTGTGCTTTATTTGTTAAGTTTATTAAGAATTTTATATTTTGATACTGTGAGTGGAATTGTATTCTTAATTTTATTTGCAGATCATCATTATTTGTATTGAAAAATATAATTGATTTTAATATTGATCTTATATTCTGCAACTTTGATTAATTCATTGACTAGTTCTAATAGTTTTTAATGAATTTCTAAGTAGTATTCTATAGGCAAGATCATGACAAATGTGAATATAAGTAGTTTTGATAGTTATGCTTTTTCCTTTCCAATTTGAATAATTTTTATTTTATTTATTTATTTATTTATTTATTTATTTATTTATTTATTTATTTTACTTGTCCTGGCTAGTACAATACTGAATTTAGAAACAGTGAGAGAAGGAATTTTTATTTTGTTCCTTATCTTAGGGAGAACATGATCAATCTTTTATCCTTATCTATAATGTTATTTATGGTTTCTTTGCAGATATCTGTTATCAGGTTGAGGAAGTTTACTTCTAATTCTAGTTTGTTGAGTATGTTTTATCATGGGAAGGTGTTGGATTTGTTGAATGTCTTTTCTACATCTATTGAGAGGACCATTCTAAGAATTTGTCCATTTCCTCCAAGTTATCTAATTTGTTGATACATTGTTGATAATGATATCCCCTTATAACTCTTGTTATTTCTATAGGGTCCTTAATAATATCACCTCTTTCATTCCTTCTTTTGTTAATTTGTGACTTGTCTATTTTATTTTTTTAAAGCATCATCCATTTTCTTGATCTTCTCAAAGAATCTACTTTGGGCTTCATTAAATTTATTCCATAGATTTTCTATTTGCTTTTCATTTATTTCTGATATAATCTTTATTATTTGCTTTCTATTTGTTTCAGGCTTAGTTTTATCTTCTGTTTAAAACTGAAAACTGTGTGATTTAAGATGATTCTTCTTTTTAAATATAGGCATCTATAGCTGTAAATTTCCCTCTGGGTAGAGCTATAGGCGTATACGTTTTGGTATGTTGTTTTTTGCCTTCCTTCATCTCAAGGACTTTTCAAGTTTTCTTATGATTTATTCATTAGCCCATTGTTTGTTTAGTAATATGCTGTTTGATTATAGTAATATGATTTCATAGTAATATGATTTCCATGTGAGGGGCTGCCTCTAGGACAGCACAAGCCACTCATTGTGAAGGGTAGAGCTTCAGTCCCTTTAGCTACTTCGATTTTCATACTCTACCTTTGCATGTGTGTGTGGCTAGGAGGCTGTTATCACAGTTTAAGGAGTTTTTATCCCATGTTCCACCAGGGATTAACTTCGATTTTGCCCTTCTGATAATTCCTAAAAAGACGCAGTTTGGGGCATCCACAGAGTTTTCCACATGGCAAGAAATACGTGTGTTTTTATTTTATTTTATTTTTAAGTCTGGCTTCCTAGGAGTTGCTCCTAGGTAAAAGTACTTTATAGTGTGTGTGTGTGTGTGTATGTGTGTGTTGGGGGGGCGGGTACTGGGGATTGAACCCAGGATGTTCTACCTCTGAACTACACCCCAGCCCTATTTTTATTTTTATTTTTATTTTTATTTTTATTTTGAAACAGGGTCTCGCTAAGTTGCTGAGGGCCTTGCTAAGTTGCTGAGGGCCTCGCTAAGTTGCTGAGGCTGGCCTCAAACCTGCAATCCTCCTGTCTCAGCCTTCCAAGTACTGGGATTACAGGCATGTGCCACCACACCCAGCTAAGGGTAGCTTATAATTAACCAGTGGTTAGTCAGAGATTGTGCCTAAGCCCCTAGTGCCAGGGACCCTTCTGCCCTCAGTTAATGGGTCTTGGGGAACAAGCCAGCCCCACCTCCCTGCTCCGAGTGATACCAGAGCTTGCACACGGCACTCCCTGCCAGCACGGTTGACTCTGATCCAAGGAGAGCTCTTTGGGGGTACCTCATTTCCTGGTTTTCTCTATTATACTATGACTGCTCTGTCATTTTGCATGTCTCTATTTGTATCATAGACCCATGAGAGCCCTTTTAATAACACCCAAATCACCGTTCTGTTTGACAACACCTTTTGGCAAGGAATGCTGGATGTTTTGTTCCACATGAAGTCATTTTGCTCAGGCAGAGGTGTGGAGTTCTTCGTCTTTAAAGGCTACCTTTCTTTGTGGTCATAATCTCTGTGTCGCTACACAGGAGCTAGAGGCAGAGACAGTGGCCTGTTCCTACAGAATAATGCTCCTGTCCTGTGAGGGGCCCTCACTAGGGTATGGCATGGTTGTCCCTAGTCTTCTTGTCTTGACCTCCCCCACTGAGTATAATTTTTGCCACATAAGTGAGCTAGCGCAGGATGTATTGGGGCCCTGTGTTGTGATTGGCAAGCCATGCCTGGGTAGAGATCTATCCTATGAATGGGGCTTGAGTGAGGGAAAAGAGACCTGGTCCTCTTGGTTATGTTTACCTGGAGCAAAGCTTGTACATCATGGAGCTAAGGGACATAAGAAAAGCCAGTGGCCTGCCCCTCACAAACTCAAAAGAAGATGAGGGTTCCCTCTTCCTCCAAGTCCCAGAATTCGACATGCTGGGTTAACTCTTATAATTTGGGGCTCTGGCTGGGCATGGTGGTACACGCCTGTAATCCCAGCCCTTGGGAGACTGAGACAGGAGGATCGCAGGTTCAAGGCCAGTCTTAGCAACTTATCGAGGCCTTCTGCAACTTAGTGAGACGCCGTTTCAAAATAAAGAATAAATGGGACTCGGGGAGGGGGATAGCCCAGAGTTAGAGCACCCCTGGGTTTAATCCCCCAGTTCCACACACAGACACACAAAAAGATGGGGGCTCAGGAGGAGAGAAAGAGGGAGGGAGGGAATTGTGTCTCAAATGCCAGATTCTACTGTTCTTACCAAGATATAGTAGATTCTCTCCCCCCCCTTTTTTTTTTTTTGCTAGTATTGGCAATTGAACCCAGGGGCATTCTACTTCCAAATTATACCCCCAGTCCTTTTTTATTTTTTGCTTATTTGCTTGTTTTAAAACAGGGTCTCATTAGGTTGCTGAGAGTCTTGCTAAACAGCTGAGGCTGGTCTCAAACCTACAATCCTCCTGTCTCAGCCTCCCAAGTACAGGGATTAGAGGTATGTGCCACCGTGCCCAGCTTAGTAGATTCTCTGGAATGAATTTTCTGCATATTCTGTATGCTCATAGAACAATATCCAATATCCAAGTACTCCAAATGATTATTTTTATAATTCTCACAAGTTATTATTTGTTGGGAGAAAAGTACACCTTGCTTATTCATCCCTCCATTTCAGGCTGAATCACAAAAATACTTTCAATGTTAAAAGTCAAGAACATAAATAATCTAGTAAAAACACTTAAAAAGAACATGGGTGAGCCCGTTTGGAATAATGATTTATCACAGGCCATAAACCACAGTTTTCTCTCGCTGTTTTGGGAGAGTTGCGGCCTGCTTTAGAGAAGCATGTTGAATGCCTTTAAAGTGCGCCACCGAAAGTGAGAGGAAAGGGTAGAACTGGGCAGATTCATCCTCTCTGACATTACTGCTGTGTTCAGCACATGAATGGGCAGCAAGGGAGCAATATTACACTTCATTTCATCCTTAAAAAAAGTTTTCATTTAGACTTGATAAAAATGACATAGACTGCCACGTAATAGGAACTCCCGTGGGTGCACACTCTCCAGCATCCTGAAAGCTCTGCCTCGGCTCAGCGCATCCATTCCAGTAACTGCTAACCAGATGGCATCCAGTCACCCGGAAAATTGGCTTCAATCTCAATGATACCAGGAATCAAACTACTGAGATGATCTCTGGCTAAGGGCTGATTGGAAAGAACAATCAGTGTCGCATACATTCAGTGATTCAGAGACGGGTAGGATTTCTGTGGGACAATAACAGGATACCATGACTTCTGACAAACTTCAGGTCTACTCCCTTCCCTCTGTCCCACATCTTGGGTATATTTCATCCCATCATTCATTCAAATGTTTATTAAGTAGACGGATGACATGTTCTACGTTTCCTCATACTCTGGATGTGATGTGTGCAGACGGGAGAACTTGAAACCCTGTACGGTCAATTGTTTCTGTCATTCTTACTCATATTGCACTTCAATTTCCCCTTGGCAGTATCTATTTTATCCTATTTAACCCCAAAGTCTGTTTCATTGACAATGAAGATATAAACAAAATAGTAACATATGGTCACATCTTTATAAATCACATACCTGTCTATAAAATACATAGGCCCTAGTTCACTTTACTAAAATATTATGAAAGGGAGAGGGACATATTGATCTAGTAGATGAAGGCACTATATTTGGGATTGAAGACAAAACACACAGTTTCTATGCTTGAATAGCTTACAGGCTACAGTGGCACACAATAACACTTAATTTAAGTGATTTTACATTACACAGCTTCTCTTGTGAATGTGGAAGACATCATCGCTAGGACCCAGATCCTGTGTGGCAACACTTACCTATTGCCGAGTGATTGCCCCACCTTTAATCTGGGCAGACTGTCTCCAGTTTGCACCTGTCCATGCTATTTCTGAAGGTTGCCTATGTGGTGTGGCTAAGTGTCGGTTGTGTCACAGAATCAACGCAGCTGTGGCACCTCCAGAAGTGGGGAAAGATCATATCGGCAGATATTTCTTATACCTGGCCTCAGTTCTCTCACTTGTGTTACTGGTCTAGAGGGTAAAGGGACAAGTCAAGAGAAGATTGCAATATTAAGAGAGTACGTGCCGTAATCTAGATAAGCATCATATTATATATGTGAGGTGAACCGACTGAACACAGCCACATCCTTATAATTTAGAAAGAGGAGTGGAATTTAAGAGCTCACGCAATGCGTGAATTCCAAGTACCTGGTAAGCTGCTTTCTGGCCACAGCAGCAGTGCCAGCTAAACTGTGCCCTTTTCCTGGCAGGACTTCAATGAGACCAGTTTGCTTGGTCCCACCCAGGGACTGACGATTTTAACGGTCGTGGACTTGCTTCTCACAGGCGCTGGTTTCAGTCCTGTTGGTGTGTGTCATATTCTGGCAAGAAGCACTGGGTGAAAGTTTTCAAGGCTGAGAATAAAGCCTAGAAAAACATGAAAACAATGTGCTGTTGTGGGTCTGGATTTTTTCTTCTGGAAAGAATTCTAACATTTCTACCACGATCCCAGTAGGAAAGACTTTTTTTTTTAATTCTTTCTACTTAGTGACATGGAGTGTCAAGCATTCAGGGGAACTAAGTGTATCAGTCTTCCAATTTCAGAACCATGATAATGTATAGTTTCCTTGGTTGGAAAGGTGGGATGGACTGGGATTGACAAAAGAGAAAACAGTTTCCTTTGGAGTCTTCATTTTTCCAATATGCTTCAAGAAAGCACAGGTACAATGCTTTTGCAGCCAGAAAAACAATAATAAAATTTATATACACGTGCAGCCAAGCCCACCTTTTTATGAAGTAAGATTATCTTATCTAAAATAAGAATTTATATGTTGATAGAGCAAAATTGAGACCTTGTATATTTTGTGAGTCACAGCTAACAGTAAAAAGTTAACTCTCAGTCCCAACCCTTCCCTAAGGTCTCTGCATATGACTGAAATATTAGCTGCCTAACATATGTCTAATCAATATATGTCCACCAAGTAAGTGTAGGAAAGAGTCTCTCTCCCCTCTGTAGCTCCTTGTTTGGAAGACAAGATCTTTTATTCAATTGCAAGTAACACTCTAATAGTCTGATGAAATAAACCAAGCATGTGAAAAGATTGAGTTTGACCAACCCTGAATTTTATCCCCAAATTCCTACTTCAGCACAGTGTACTCTGTTTCTTTTCCAGTTCTAGTTTTTAAACTGATCATCTCATCTAGATCTAAGAATGACCAAGTGTGTAACCTAGGGTCAGAGGTTATTATTATATTTTGTGGTCATCCTTACTTGTCAGAGATTGTAGGTTTTTAAGGAGACTACTTTGTTTTTGTCACACTGTCTGTTGCATTCACTATTTCGTTTGGTGCCCTGGGCCATCCTACCAGCTCTGTCTCGTACCTCCATACTGCAGAACTTACCTCTCGCCATCTCAAGTCAGAATCAGTGTACACTGACTGCATAGTCTTCAATCTTTTCCTTCCTTCTTTCCTTCCTTCCTTCCTTCCTTCCTTCCTTCCTTCCTTCCTTCCTTCCTCTCTTTCAAAACAGGTTGCAGGTTTATGAAATCTTCTTCCAGGTTTTAACATTTAGCAATTTCCATCCCATTCCCATTAACTCACACATCTTGAAGAGCAAGTTTAACAAAACTAAGAACTCGTTTGCTGAGAACTTACCAACTTCATATTGGCCAGAGCCTCGCATCTGGAGATTTATATAAAATTACAGAAAAGGTTTAATCTCTTCTAACTAATTTTCTGAACAGTGATATTATGTTACTTTATTGTGTACCTTCAAACCTAGCTATCTGTTAATAATTTCAAAGCATGCAAAATTTGTGCGTGACTGTTAAACCAAGTACCTGAAGAAGAAAAAAATTGAGATTATGGGACTCAATTTTGAAATACAATGTTGGTTATCATAAGCTTGTGAGAGAAGATAATCGTGAATATTATTTTCAAGAACACTGTATTTGAATATTCTATCTGAGAAGACATTTACAAACACAGTAAATAAAACTTTATCATTGCCCTTGCATAATAGGTATTACAATTTATAAATATATAGTAGTCCCTTCTTACCCAGAGTTTTGCTTTCCATGGTTTTACCCATGGTCAATCACAGTCCAAAAATACTAAATGGAAAATTCCAGAAATTAACAATTCATCAGTTTAAATTATGTGCTGTTCTGAGTAGCAGGATGAAATCTTGCACGATCCAGCTCCATCCCACCAGAGATGTAAACCATCCCTTTGTCCAGTGTGTCCAACCGGGTGTACTTCTTCCCCACTATTCCTTAGCTGCATTGGTTATAAGATTGTTGTTGCAGCATCACAGTGCTTGTGGGCAAGTAACCAATATTTTACTTAGTAAGACCTCCAGAATGCAATTCGGGTATATCAAAGAAAAGCCACAAATGCAAGTGAAAAGGTGAATGCTCTTGACTTAATAAGTAAATTTTTAAAAAATCATATGCTGAGTTTGCCAAGATCTACCTATGGTAAGAATGAGTTTTCTATCTATAAAATTGTGAAAAAGGAAAAAGAAATTTGTGCTAATTTTGCTATCATACCTCTAACTGCAATGTTATGGCCACAGTGAGCAGTGAGTGCTTAGTTAACATTAAGTTTCTGGTGAAAGTCGTGGACAGAAAATGTGATCCTACTGAGGACAACATGTTGTGTCATAAAGCATTGAGCCTACAGGAAGGGGATAAAGAACCTGCCACATTTCCACTGCATTAAAGAGGTCAATTAAGGAGAAAGGGTACCATCTAAAGCAAGTCTTCAATTGTAATGAAACCATGCTCTTCTGGAAGAAGATGCCAAGTAGAACCTACATTCATAAAAGTACAAATGAAGCACAAGATCATAAAAAGCAGAGGGACACAATGCTGCAGGACATATGATAAAGTCAAGCATAGTATAAAGACAGGAGAACCCAGGGGTGCTCAAAAGTAAAAAAATAAAATTGTATCTTGAGAGAGAAACCACATTCATATTACTTTTATTACAGTATATATATATATATATTTTTTGTGGTACCGGGGATTGAACCCAGGGGCGTTCTACCTTCGTGCCACACCCCCGGCCCTATTTTTTATACTTTATTTTGAAACTGGGTCTCACGAAGTTGCGGAGGGCCTCACTAAGTAGAGAGAGAGAGAGAGAGAGACAGGGAGGGAGAAAGAGAGAGAGAGAGAGAGAGAGAGCTAAGGCTGGCCGCGAACCCGGATCCTCCTGTCTCCGCCTCCCAAAGTACTGGAATTACAAGTGTGCGCCACCACGCCCGGCTTATTACAGTATTTTCTAATTGTTCTGTCTTACTAATCTCTTACTATGCCTCATTTACAAATGAAACTTTATCTTAGGTATGTATGTATAGGAAACAACACAGTACCTGTAGAGTTCAGTACTATTCATAGTTTCAGGCATCCACTAAGGGTCATGGAAGGTATCCCCCAAGGATAAGGGGAATTACTATACATTGACGGAATATGGAGAAATAGAGAAGAAAAATTCCTGCCATAGGAAGGCCTTGGGAGGGAGTGCAGAAAGCCAAGGAGTGTGGAGATAAATGTGTCTTGCATTTTCTTCGTGCAAAAAGTGTCCTAGTTATTTGAACCCATACTATAAAACTGAAGAGCTCAACAGAAAATCTGCATCAAATGAAGCTAAAAAGAATAAAGTTTACTATTCTCTGTGATTTGACAAATGGAAGTAAATATTTAGGGACATGAAACATAAAAACAATTCTTTGGGGAGTAACTAAAGAATAACATAACAAAACTAACATAACTAAAGTAAGCCATCTCTTCTCCTTCTTACCCGTCCCCCAATCTAGCACATATCTAACTACGTGCATGGTGGATATTTAGAGTTCTTTGCCTCAACATATTATGCAATCTCAGGCTTGGAGTTATTTTTAAATAACACAAGTTGTTTTCTCTTTCCTTCTAGGCTTTCATTTGACCCTTTGCAGCTTATCTTAAGAATTTGAAGACTTGGTTAAATTTAGAATAAATAATGATGGTTGCCTAGGAAATGTCCATGAGGCAGCTAGGTATCTCATGTCAGCTAATTTGATAACAGAGGTACAGAATACAAATGTATAATTTGATTTGTTTTCATTCTCCTGTCTTTGTGATAATGGCAATCAGTATGTACACGTACATGAAGCAACATTCTTCCTTTTTCTTTTAACAAGGGCAGTATGATACTAAAGTGATTCTGAAAATGTACAGCTTTTGTGATTTTTTGAAGTTCTCTAACTACATGACCAAGTTTTGGGCATCATCCTGCATAAAGAATAATAGTACATCATATTCATGGGTATTTTAGAGCAAGTATGGTGACAGAACTATTTGCTTTGCCTTCAATAGATCACTGTAACATTCAGAATGATGGAAGGCTTGGAAAATGTATTGACTTTCCTGTGTGGAGTGATTTGTGCTCAAGTTATTAACCTTCAACGGCAGGGTTGCACATGTAACTTTCTTACGCTACAAAACGCAATGGCTACTGTTTACAGCTTGCATATTCTAATCTAAATTTCAGATCCTCCTTCCTGGGCAATATTTCTACAGCTGTTCATCTACAGAAAGGCATAAACACCAAGTCCAAAGGCCTTTGGTGATGATGCTATTATCTCTGAAGCGGCGTGTATTTTTTATTTTTTAGTCACAGCTCAGATGCCCAGTCATCTGCTCCAGCTATTTGCACTTAAATGAGGATAGTCTATGGAATGGGAAACCATCTTCTACTCAAATCTGAAACTCCTCCATTTCAAGCTATCAAGAATTTAGTCCTTAATTTGACCCTGAGACAGTGATTATTTTTTTCATCTTCAGGGAATATGCCAGAATCACAAACGTCATTTAGTTATTTCACTCTTGTTTACCTTGTGAAGTAATAGATCCTTATCAGCTTCAGAAGAACACACCACTCTGGCATCATAACTCTACTCAGATAACCATTAATACCTTCTAAAAGCACCTGTATTGCTCAGCTATTCATCACTGAAACACCTGACAACAACAACTTAGAGGAGGAAAGATTTATTTGGGCTCAAGGTTTCAGAGGATTCAGGCTATGGCTGCCTGCTCCAAGGCAGAAACATCATGGCAGAAGGGTATGATGAAGGAAAACTGCTCAGCTCATGCCTGCTGGGAAACAGAAGGTGGGGGAAGGGGAGAAAGATAAACCCTTCCAGGGCACACCCCTAGTGGCCTACTTCCTCCAGCTGCATCCATCCCACCTCCCAGTAGTCCATTCAGTCACCAATTGGATTAATCCACTAAGGAGGTCAGAGCCTTCACGATCTAATCACTTCCCAGAAGCCTCACTTCTGAGCACATTAGACTGGGTGATATTTTCCAAACCATGACAGTACCTGATGCAAAAGTCTTCTTTCTGGTTTCCCTGGTGGTCACCTACTGAGGGGCACTGTAGCCATTTTCTATCTGTAATTCATGATTTACATCAATTCTTACAAAGTAATTTTGAAATTTGAGTCCAGATTGCTTTTGTATAATGCATTTAAACAATTCTAAATTAACATATAGGTAAACAAGTAGAATATCTTTTCTTACTTTGTTCCTTTCCACAGAGGGTTTATAATTATCAACCACAATACTGACATCTTCCACTTTTATGGTACAAAGAATACCAGCCAATAGAAGACATGGCCAACACATTGAAAAAACTCAAGATCTAATCTGATTAAAAAAAAAACACAGAGACTTTTTTGTGTCCATGCTATACAAATTACTCATATATTAACAATATTACATGCCAAAAGATTGGCATTAAAGTATTGGTCACAACAATCATAGAATACAAGGAAGAAAAGAAAAAGGAGAAAAGAGCTGGGATGGACCAGTGACATTTAATGGAAGAAGTAGAATTCAGAGTTGGCTATGAAAAATGAGTTGAGTTTAAAAATGTCCAGTGGGAAATAGAGTATTTAGGGTGTATACCTTAAATTAAATAATGTAAATTAAGTGAGCCTGCAGAAAAGTAAACTAATATTCTTAGAATGTTTTTCAGTCAAATTTGGACTAGGGTAATGTGTTGACAAATGCATATGTGTGTGTTAAATGGTATATTAAGGACAGACTGTACCAAATATTGTACTAAGTGCTGAGAGAGAAAAAACAATATGCGATGTATTTACACAAGGCACTTATAATTTAGGCACACTTGCAGCCAGCAGCTTACAAAAATTTGTGCAGTCTGGTAGCATTATCCCAGACAAAAACAAAACAAACAAAAATTTAAAATTATATTGGATTATGTTAGGCAACTTTAGCTCTTTTGTTGTCAGAGAAAATTATAAATACAGATGGAGAGCTGGGCATGATGGTGCCTGTAAACCCAGTACTTGGAAGATTGAGACAGGAGGATCACAGGTTCCAGACCAGCCTCAGCAACTTAGCATGGCCGTCAGCAACGTAATGAGACCCTGTTTCAAAATAAAAGATAAAATAGACTGGGAGTGTAGCTCAGAGGTAGAACACCCCTGGGTTCAATACCCAGTACCACACCAAAAAAAAAAAAAAATCACCACCAGGGGAACAAAGGAGAATGAACTATCCTTTCCCTGTCCTCCACTTTATCCAGACTGTGTATATACAAATGGGAGAAAGGAGATGGGGGAGAGGAAAATAATGGTAGAGGGGAGAGAAGAAGGCTCTGAGAGCCATGATAAAAGGCCTGGTGAGAACACAAGGAAATCTCCCACTCAGCTCCAGATATGCTGGTTCTGCCAATATGTGAATTTTCTTTACATAGTACACTCAATTTTGCTCGATTTCTAATGAACCCTTATACAATTTTATTTTTGTTTTTATTAAAATCACCTTAGACACATTTAACCGAAAGGAAAATATAAATATCCAGCTTCAGGAGTTATTAAGTGATTTGTTCAAAAGAGAATAAATCAACATCATTAGCGAAAATATATCCTTAGGGGTAGATAAAATATCATGAGACTTACAATAAGCACATATTTTCACCGTATTTTAGGAGAAAACAAGAAGTATTTCCAGAAGAAAAATGAGACTGGTAGGAATGTGTCAAATGTTAAAATTAATAGTCTAAATCGATGGATAAGTAACACATTCTTCTTAGATAAACTGAAGTTTGGACTGCCATACAAATTTCTTAAAAACAAATACTTTCATTCTCCCCAATACCTTGCAAGTCCTGTAAAAGTTCATTGGTCCAATTAAAATGCAACACAAATCCAAGAAAAAAGTGCAAATGTGCTTTGAAATAGAAGCATCAAAGAGTGAAAGCAGAGAAAAAACGCGTCCCCTTCCCGTCCACTCTTCCCCACACATTTTCATCTGTCACACTGAAATAAATAAGAGAGCATGGGTTTCTTTCTCCCACAGTGCTGTTTGTGGTTAAGGAAACAATAAAGGATATTGTTACAAATAGGTAGGCAATATAATGAGAAAAAGAAGTGGCCTGTGGTCATAGCTGCAGCTGTGCAGGCAAGACATAAAGTTTTCAAGGGTGTAAGAAAGGAGCTAGAAATACCCATTAAAGAATAAAGAGGTTTTTGAGTGCTGTGTACAATAAGATTATTTGGAACATATTAGCTACCTCTAAGTTGAAAGTTCTGGTCCTAGTCTTTAAAGTTTATGAGTGATTTTTTCAATTTACCTTTTTCTGGAGAGCTTTTGCTTTAGTATGTTTTCCTTCTCTACATATTTTTTCAATCTTTTCCAAAACTGTATATTTTATATGAACAGCTTGACAGAGAAAACATGAAAGTGCAATCTTTGTGCAGACTTGACCCGCAGAGAAGGTGGTAGGATGTGTGCCAGTACAGGGAGCTAGGGCAATGGCTTCCCTCCTAACCCCCAAATACTGCGGACCACATCTCAACTAGGGATTAATTTAAGGTGTTATCATAAGAACCAACTTAAATACACCCAACTTGGAATTTGTAGTCATGGTAGTGTGTGATTGTGTAGCATTCCAAAGTAAGGAAATCCATAGTGTCCATCCTAGCCTTCTTAGAGAATACCATTGCAACAAAAAATTGATAACCACTGGCAATATGACTCGGGCCTCAGAAGATAGAATCATCTCCTGAGCGGTGGTTACATCTGCTGCATGACTTCTTGATTGCTTGAAGGAAGATAAAGGAATACATATCGGTCAGGAGTGTGCAACCTGGAGTGAAATGCCAGTATGTTGGCGTTGATAGTAGCTGTTGATCCTGGAGAAAGAGCTTAACCTCTCTGCACTTTGGATTCTTACTTGTAAAAGGGGTCAGCAATGGTATTTGTAACGTAGGATTGTTTTAAGGGTTAAGCAAATACATATCTTTAATAAACTTTTCATTTTGGAAGAATTCGAGGTATACAGAAAAGTTGCAGAGATTGTACAGAAAGTTCCTGACTACTCCTCACCCAGTTTTCCCTAATTTTATCCTCTTATATCACCATGGTGCATTTGACAGAGCTAAGAAGCCAACATTGGTATGTTGATACATTGCAATGAACTAAACTCCAGATCTTACTCAGATTTTGCCAGGTTTTCCACTAACGTCCTTTTTCTATACCAGGTTTCAATCCAAGATACTATATTGATTGCACTTAGGAAAATACTTATTTTATCCTTTATAAGATTTAGAGCAGGGTCTGGCACAAAATAGTACCTGCCAAATGTCATTTAATCCTATTAAATGATTTTCATGTAGGCTAGATAGAATGTTTCTACAACTGTTATATATTAACAGGAATTTACTCTCGATTTCTTATACTGATTCTATTGCAAAAAGTCAATTAATACAGAATAAGGGATAGCTTATGCTTGTAATAAAGCCAACCACAGGTTCATTGCTCCCAACAAAGCAGACCATCTGTAGGATATCTTCCAATGGTGAGGAAAAAAAAAACATGCCTCCATCATTTAACTCCATTAACTGACTCAGTTGCTCAATAGGAATGTTTCAAGTGCCTACAGTCTGCCACAGGCTGATGTCGTGTTTTCTCATATGAACATTACCTTTTTTTGTTCATAATCTTAACTGAGCAGTTGATACAGAATCTGATTCAACCCACCATGAAGCAGAAAAGCATTGAGTCCCCTATCTAAACGCAATCAGAACATTCACCCAGAAGTGGAGACAGATGTGTCAGGTGAGAGGGAAGCAGGCACAGTTTACTTTGGATCCTATTGCCCAGATCCACAGGATCAAGGTGGACTTTGATGAAGATAAGGCGCAAGACCAAGCCGTGCCCAGCTCCAGACGTGTGCATTCCAGACACCCTGGGGCTGCTTCCTCGGAAGGAGCAGTCTTGCTTATGAAGACTAAAAACGTTGGTTAAACACTCTGAGGGGCTTGCACTATTTTAGGCACTGTCCTGGGTGCTTTGAATTTATTAATTCAAGTAAACTTCGCAACCACTAGATGAAGTAGATAATAATGTAATTGTATATAACATTATAAATGAGAAAATGAAGCAAGTGTTCTGTTGCAAGAAAAATACGAAGATATGAAGGAAGACCCCTAAAGTAGTCCTTTTCTATTTTTAAAACTTTCTGAATGAAGCAAATATTGTCCCTGAGCACAAATCATATAATCAGCTTCACTTCCATTTTATTAAAAGAAAAACTGAAAAATTGAAATGAATCATCTTGACTTCTAGATTCTGAGAAACAAGGTTCCATAAGACTAAAATCTTGGAATATTTTTCAAAGATGTCTGAAATAACTGCCCAGCAAACTGGTGTGTAAATGTGCGTGTGCTAAAAGCTATCGTATGCTATCTTTGCTTTGAAGCTCAGTAAAACCAGGAGTAATTAAAGCATCCACCACTGCCCTTGCGTGCCTCTGCTGCTTGCTACATCAAAGACAAATAGGTGTAAGCCAGCCCCTTCCTTCAGAGACCTTACTCTGTAACAGGGGCATTTCATTTTATTTCACATATAATTCCAAAACATGTTGAATTGAAATAAGCATGTCTCCAAATAGCTAATGTGCAAAGTCAAACAAGCAGATATCACTAGACACCTACAAACACAATGCTACGGGAAGAGACAGATCAAAGAAAGAGAAGGAATTGCATCTGGCAAGGAGCTGAAGGAGGACCTCATGCATGAGTGTGGCACTCAGAGACTACACGATATTTTAGAAAATTGAAATAAATGCTAGGAGATTCTTCATGAAAAAAAAAAACAGACTTAGCCGGGTATCATGGTCATGGTGCATGCCTGTAATCCCAGTACTTGGGAGGCTGAAACAGGAGGATTGCAGTTCAAGAATAGCTTCAGTGAGACTCTCAGCAACCTAGCAAGACCCTGTTTCAATCTATCAATCAATCAATAAGGCTGGGGGTGTAGCTTAGAGGTAGAATGCCCCTGGGTTCAACCCCCAGCCCCCCAAACAAACAAACAAACAAACAAAATAAACCAACACTGATGAAGGCAAAACCTTAGGAAATCATGATCTGTCCTAGCATTACCAACCACCTTAGTGTGGCCAAAGGACAGGTGACTTTGAGAGGGCGAGGGCGTGGTCCAGGCCCATGTTTGGGTGCACTGAGCACCAGGATGAAGACATTGTACTTCATTCAGCAGAACATGGTTCCTGCTTCAAGATTTTTCTTTGAGAATTGATATAATTAGAACTATACTTTAGGGAGATAGCTTCGTAGGTATATAGGATGGATAGCAGGATGGGGAAGAGATAAGAGGTCCTGGCGCAATTTAAACGTCATTATCCTCTCCAAGGGATGAATAACGACTGCCTGAACCACAGGTAAGGAAAAAGAAACCAAAGAGAGAGGACGGACGTGGCAATGGGGTGGCCAACCTAGGAACTAGAAGAAAAGAAAGGACATCTGAACCACCTGAGGAGACAAAATGATAGAGGAAATGGTCCCGTTAGTGACAAAATCTGTAAACTCGTAAAGAAAATGTGATGAGTTGGCTTTTGAACGTGTTGGTTTTGCGGTGTTTGTGAAAGAGTTAAACGAGTTTTTAAGCAGGCAGGGAGAAATGCAGAGGGCCATGTTTTGGAGGGAGGCGGGGCCTAGACATGGAGGCACGGAAGACATCTGAGTGCAGGTGGGAACTGACGCTGTTGGAGTGAAGAGGGGAAGACTGAAAACAAGCAGAAGACAGACCCTCGAGGGGATCATTACACAGAGAAACCAGAAGGAGACAGAGGCTAAAAGACACCAAATAAATAAATGTAAAAAGATGAAGGAAGACAAGAGAGGTAGCAGAAAAACCTAAGAATCATCAAGGAAGCCAGAATTTCAAGAAAGCAATCCTTTATGAATAGGAAAGCCAGTTTCTGAATTTAAAATATTCACTTGCTTGTTCTACTATGGTTGTGGAGTACTGGTTCTTTTTAACAGCTTCTCAGGCAAAAGTTAAGGAAAAATTCCCATTTGAAAGTGTAGAAATTCATTAAGAGACCTTCAGCCAACCTGTAAGTATTCACTGAGCACTGATCAGATAAAGACATATATGTCATAAGCTTCTGCTTATGATAAAAACATTTTGCTGGAAAAATCATTTAGCCTCTTAGGGCTTTGGAGAAAATATGTTTGCAATTATTCCATTACATTGCCTAACTGCAATTTGTCTTCATCCTGGAGGCTGGGAAGAATAATTTCTGAATTAGAACTTATTTCAATTTCTTTGTTTGGTAGCTTTCTATTTCCTCCATTTTAAACTTTTAAAAGGCAAGAGGATGCTAAATTAAACCTTCCTGCCACCAGAAACTTAATCATCAAAAGAAACTTGAAATTACTCTGAAGGATGAAGTTCCTTCAGATGTTGAACAATTAGCATTTCTTTGAAAAACTCACAAGCTGAGCACAAACAAGATAAACTTCATAAAATTTACTAGATAGATGATGGATGGATGGTAGATAGATGGTAAGAGAGACTGAGATAGCTATCAATTTAAAATTTCCTATATTGTGGTACAATTTACTTCCAAATGCCAGTCCATTCTGATTTAGAATACCTAAGTAGGAACTGGTGTAGCATCTTACATTTGTTACACGAATAACGAGATGGTACCCAGAGACAAACAGAAATGTCTTCATCTTTGGTGCTTGTCCACCTCTTGAGCTTCAGAAAGAACCAGGAGAAAGAACAAATAAAAGATACATTCCTTCATCTGAATTAGAACCAGAAATGCATGTTTTATGAGGAAACTGTAGACCAAATAGCATTCTTAATATTCCTTTTCATGAGCACATTGGGCTAAGTAGGATTAATTAATATTCAAGAATAAAAAAGGAGTTATAAAATTTTATCTATGCAAATTATACCCTGAATTAAAAATGATAGGACTGTAGGAACCATTTCAAAATACAACATATTCTTTAACTAAATACTATGAACTGAATATTTAGAGACATACATAGGAGTATGTATATGCATATGTCAAAATGTAATAATTATACATTAGAAAATAGCATGTTTTCTTATATATTTTATATTACTATTGAAATGAGTGCTTATTAAAGAAATTCACTTTATGAAACTGGCATAGTATGACAAATTTCCTGAAGATACACACAGTATTAAAAACTCTAGAAAAGTAAAGATTTTATATTTCACAAGAGTCTAAATTTTGAAAAACAATGGATTGGTTGTAGCAACCAAGGCAAAATTGGTACATGACCTTCCCTTTTATGGTCATTAAAACCATAGAACAGAGGACTTATTTAGTTTTATTTTCTATATACAGTAGCTTTTAAAAGATAAAAAGAACAGCCCAAAGCCTTCTGTATTCTGAAATTTATGCATCGGTGACTTAAATACTACTTCTTTACTTCTTTCTCTTCCTTTCTTTCTTTCTTTCTTTCTTTCTTTCTTTCTTTCTTTCTTTCCTTCTCTCTTTCTCTCTTTCTCTTTCTTTCTTTTTTTTTAATGATACTCGGGACTGAAACCAGGGCATTCTGCCTCCAAGTTACATCTCCAGCCCTTTTTATTTTAAATTCTGAAACAGGGTCTCACTAAGTTGCTGAGGGCCTTGCTGAGTTCCTGAGTCTGGCCTCAAACCTGCGATTCTCCTGTGTCAGTCTCCCAAGTACTGGGATTACAGATGTGTGCCGGCTGTCCAATACTATCTGACCTCTGTTTTTGTCTAGTATTATACTGATTTCTTTGGAGCTCTGTCTACCCTTTTTATTAAAATACTTACTGGAATATGCATTGCACTGATAAATTTCCTTAGCGAAAGTTCAGAGAAAGGAAGACTCAAGTTCTTCTATCAAACTTTCTTGACACTAAACTCTTTTGTGAGATGAGACATTTCCTCATAGAACATAAGATGGCACTTGGTTAAGCAGGTCTTATTAATACTATGATCACATAGAAATAAAGTGTATTATAAAAACAATTCTTTCCATATAGCATATCCAAAAACACTCCTGGGTAACCAACAGAGATTTAACTATAAACACTTATTTTAATTGTTTCCTGTTACTATTTACTATGTTGGTATGTAAAACAAGCATCAGAGTGATTGATCATAAAGTAGTAAATGAATACAGTTCAAGCAGACATCTGCTACAATCACAGCGTTTCCTTGATAGAGAAAGATTTCTTTCTCTGCAAGGATTTTCCCAGATCACATAAGTCATACTTCCTCAAACCACATGAGTATGCATGCACGGACACACACACACACACACACACACACACACACACACATATGGATTTTACTGACAGGGGTCTGCTTAAAATGAACTACAATTTAAAGCTGCATTATGTAATCTCTACATTTACTTCACATGTTTAAACCATGCCCCCTGGTCTATGATCCAAAGCAGGAGGGTGGTCGATGACTATGGAATCCATTAGCCTTTCTGATTCCATGTGCTTACATTGCAGATTAGCTATGGTTCTAACTCCTAGTTCTAATGGAAACCACTGGAGTGCGTGCATGTGTGTGTGTGTGTGTGTGTGTGTGTGTGTGTGTGTGCGTGTGTGTGTGTGTGTGTGTGTGTGTAGTATTTCAGAGAAAATTTCACCAGTTCTTGTTTAAATTGGTTAAAAACAACAAGGCTTTTCCATTTTCTCATTGTCTGTCATGTTTTCCCATCCTGCAGTTCCTAGCTGCATTATGATGGGCCACTTTTTCTTCCCCATGATCCTTTTACCACAACACCCCGAAATGTATCTGCTCCTGGAAGTCCAAGAAAGACCCTGGTTTTTCACTCGGTTCCTCCTATAACTTGGAAGGAAAACTAAAAGGAAACCCATGTAGGGTGATTAACCTATACTACAGAGTGGCTTCTTTTTCATTACAAGCTAATTTTAATAAAAAGGAAATCCATGATCAATCAACCATTAAACAGAGCACCCAAGATTCACCTTATTTCCCCAGTTGATATATGTTCCCAAATTAAAAGGAGAACATGTGGCCCAGGGTACATCTTTCCATAGGTACTGATCCAAGCACAGTTCTACAGTTGATTCAAGGGGCTTGGAGGGATGAGAGTGTAGTAAATTTACAAGCAGCGTGTTGCCATTTGTCTCCTAGTCCTTCAAGCTCTCATCTTCAGTGATTTGTAGGAAAGCTTTATAGTGGACTTTCCCTAAGTTGACGTTCTGATCACCAATGATTTAAGCCCCATTTTACACAAGGTAGTTTTGTCACCTTTTGCCGTGAATCTATCATAAGTCTGACAAATCTCCTGATTTGAAACGCATCTGTGCTTCCTTCCCCAAAATTAAACATATCCATCCTCATTTTTTAAAAAAAAGAATCAAGTAGTATCTTCTTTTTTTTAATAGCCATCGGTCCTTCCCGGTATGTAAGCTCCTCTCTATCATTTGTGCATTTCACTCTGAGTCTCATCTTCCACCTGAAAAATCACCCTCTCCCTTCCATGACAGCCAAATGTGTATGTCAGATCAGACATGAAAGCAACTGGTAAAATATGAACGTTCTGACTTTAAGAGGAAGAGTCAAAGACAGAGAAATGCCGACAAGCAATCAGAAAGTTGAATTTGTATAAACCTCACAAAGTTTTCAAGTGAGTGTTCAAATATTTTATTTATTCAGTGTGTGTGTGTGTGTGTGTGTGTCCCTGGGGATTGAACCCAGGGGAATTCTACCTCTGAGCTACACTCCCAGCCCTATTTTATTTTTTTATTTTATTTTATTTATTTTATTTATTTATTTATTTTTTTTTTTTGCGGTACCGGGGATTGAACCCGGGGCATTCTACCTCCGCGCTACACCTCCGGCCCTATTTTTTTATACTCAATTTGAAACTGGGTCTCACGAAGTTGCGGAGGACCTCATTAGGTAGAGAGAGAGAGAGAGAGAGACAGGGAGAGAGAGACAGAGAGAGAGAGAGAGAGAGAGCTGAGGCTGGCCGCGAACCCAGATCCTCTGGTCTCTGCCTCCCAAAGTACTGGGATTACAAGCGTGTGCCACCACGCCCGGCTCCTATTTTATTTTTGAAATAGGGTCTCACTAAGTTGCTGAGGGCCTCGCTAAATTGCCAACCTGCCATTCTGCTGTCTCAGCCTCCCAAGCACTGGGATTAGAGGTGTGTGCCACCACACCCAGCTTGTTCAAACATTTTAAACACTAACCCTTTTTTCTCACATGCAAAAAAAAGTTTACCCAGAAGTGCAAAATATAGACCCAATCACTGATGAGGCTGCCTTAGCAATACCCAAACCCAGCCCTGTCTGTCAGTCTCCACAGACTTCCTCAGGTCCCTAAGTTTTTGTAGGAACACAACGTCAACTCTCTCAAGAGTCAAAACACAGTCAAAGTAAGCCCTAGCTGATGAATATTGTTTCAGCAAAGTGTGACATATGGCTTGCACTCTCTGTGGAGAAACACATGTGGCCAGACCCATGAAATCTAAGCCCCATGTCCCAGTGGTACTCCCATGACTAACTTCACCCTGATATTTTAGCCACATTAACACTCTGGGAATAAACACTCAGGAATGCTCATCTAATTTGCATACTATCGATCCAATATTTTTAAAATACTTATTTGACACTCATTTACAGGAGGAACTGAACACCACATGGGCAGGGTGGGGAAGGTTAAAGCCAGCCATAAGCCTCAACTCAGTTCTGTACAATCTACTTAGCAAATTTAAGCCCCCCTTTTCAATTGGACCCACCCTCATTGGGAGGCAGTTTAATGACCATCTGTTTCCACTTAAAATGCTGCTTGGGGGAAGGAGGCATCTCACCTCACACTCCATGCAGTTTATCAAAGTATTTCCTCCCAACCACAGACAAATATGTTCTCCAAGAAGAGAACTGGTAAATATTTCTTTCTTCATCTTGTTAAATGTTGTGGAATGGTTCCGCAATGTAATAATATTTTATCGATCCTCATGGAGGCTTCCCTGAGGTCCTGGCCTTGGTTAAGATCCAGGGGAGACCTCACTGTGTACAGGGCACCCTGCTTAAGGTTTCTGCAGAAGCTAAAGTTTTAAATCCCAATGTGCTATTCTGTAAAATAGGAATCCTTAACCCTTTTTATAGGTGAGGAAACTGTGTTTCAGAAATCAAGACGCTAAAGTTCAGGTTATATAATTCATACATTGCACAGCCTGGATTCAAAACCAGGGTTTCATAAAGCAGGATTTGTCCGTGGCCTTGCCCCGGTAAACCGCAGGGAACACTTTGCTAGACAATGCTTGTCCTCAGTTTTAATCCAGTGAAAGGACACAGAGCAATGTGACAGAGGGACCCACGTCGCTTCACCTGGGTTTTATTTTGTTTATTTTTGTTTTTCCTAACTGGGACAAGGTATGTATTGGGAAGAGAGTAAAAAAGGAGTGGAACCAAGAGGAGAGATACTGAAATTAGAGGATTTAGGTTGGATTTGGGAAAATTGAAATTCCAGACACTTATTTTGTTACCATTGTTATCTAACATGTAGTAAGCATTTACTATGCAACCTATGAGCTGGTTTTGGGGAGAGGGGTATTTGTTTTTTGTTTGTTTGTTGTGGTACTGAAGATTGAACCCAGGGACATTCTACCTGTGAGCTACACCCCCATTCCTATTTTATTTTTTTTATTTTGAAACAGGATCTCACTAAGTTCCTGAGGTTGGCCTTGAACCTGCAATCCTCCTGTCTCAGTCTCCTAAATACTGGGATTACAGGCATGTGCCACCATGCCTGGATGAGTTGATACTATTTTAATTATCATTTATTTTATTTTTTTAATTTTTTAATTATCATTTTTTAAGGCTTCTGGTACCATTTGGCTTCTGGAACTTCAAGTGTTCTTTACCAACAGATCCTTAGACACAGGAGGAGGAACTCCCAGAAAGCCATAACACAAAGAGTATAGGAATGGTTTTACCCATGAGTAAAAGGGAAAAGGCTCAATAGTTTTATTAGATCATTAAGAGAATCCATGAGCTAAAAAATCATTAAGAAATTTTCTATGGCTAAGGAATTTGTCATTTATTTATTTATTTATTTTTGTACTAGAGGTTGAACCCAGAGGCATTCTACCTCTGAGATCCACCCCGCCCCATGTTATTTTTTATTTTGAAACAGGGTCTCACTAAGTTGCTGAGGCTGGCCTTGAACCTGCAATATGGGATCATAGGCATGTGCCACCATGCCTGGCCAAGAATGTGTCATTTCTAACTATCACATACACTGCTTAGCCTCCAGCCTGCTCTCCCTTTAGGGCTTCAGACATAAACGTATCATCTCCTACTGAACACCACCCTTCTCCAGGATTTCCCACAGCATCTCAGACTTGACATACCTGCGCCTGCATGCACATGGACACGTGTTTTCCTGTTTTCCATATCTCCTTTGGTGACAACACCATCCTCCTCTCTTCCTCCTGGAAAACTTGTAGTCATCGTATTATTCCCTCTCCACATTCTTCAATCGAGCACCAACCACAACTAAATTATACTTCAGAAGAATCACCAAACCAGTCCCCTCTTTTATAGTTCTACCTCCTCAACTTTTATAACAACCTCCTCTTTAGTCTCTCTTTAAACTATCCACTCCAGGTCATTTTAAATGGCTCATCAAAGATGTATAGATCACCAGGCATGGGGGTGCACACATGCCTGTAATCCCAGTACTTAGGAGGCTGAGACAGGAGGATCACAGGTTCGAAGACAGCCTCAGCAATCTAGCAAGACCCTGTTTCAAAACTGAAAATAAAGAAGACTGGGGTGTAGCTCAGTGGTAGAGCACCCCCGGGGTTCAATCCCCAGTATTAAAAAAAAAGGTGCACAGGTCACATGACACACAAGATCATGTTGGTCTCTAATTTTCCCTCTTTCCTACCATTTTGCCTTCACACTGTATATTTCACTTTCAGAACTCTTTCTTTTATACAACAAATGCCCCCCATAGTTTTTCTTAAATTGCTTGCTCTTTCTAGCACACCCATTCCAACCTCCCTCCCCTGCCACCCTCTGACAAATCTCTATCCAAATTCATGACTTTTTTTTTCTTTAAGCCTTCCTGACTGACCAAGGGTAAACTAAAAGCCCTCTTCTGTGCCTCAGTCCAAGTAGTGATTCTATTTTTTTTTTTTTGTAGTACTGGAGATTGAACCCAGGGGCATTCTACCTCTGAGCTACACCCCCAGCCCTATTTTTTTTTTTAATTTTGAAACAGGGCCTCTCTAAGTTGCTGAGGCTGGCTGTGAACCTGCAATCCTCCTGTCCTAGCCTCCCACGCTCTGGGATGACAAGTGTGTGCCACCTGCGGAAGCAGTGGTTCTTAAACTCTATCATTCATCAGACACACCTGGAAGCTTGAGCGCACATTACTGAGTCAGCTCCTGACTCAGCAGGTCTTGGGGTGAGACCTGAAGGATTGACCGGGTCACCATCTAGGACTCAGCTCCACTCGAACTGAAACAGCATGTGACTAAGTAGCAGTCTATGCATGAGGCTCATTCTGCACTGGCCACTCTTCTCAGAAAGGGGAACTCGCAGGCAGGTGCAGGCATCGCTGCCTGTCAAGCACCTCTGCTTCAGAAGTATTGATCCATCTTGTTATTTGTATTGATATATCAACATATTTTACCACCTGTGGCAAAAGTCACTAGTCACATAAATAGTTTTACAGACTTCATCTCCAAATTTTTCAATGAACTGTTAGGAGATAATTATCAAAGTTATAAAAGTTGTGACATCTTAGAACTACTATTGTCTTGAAACTTTTATTTCCTAGAGCTAAGATACAGTATCAAACTGAACAATTATTTGGTCTTGCAAATAAGGATAAGAGTGCCAAAAAATAGTTTTACACTTATTTGGAAAACTAATGTCATATTTGCAAAAATAAAGCATTCCTTTAAAACAGCTGAGAAATATGACCGTATAAAAAGAAATATTCAAGATTTTCTTCTTTTGTCCTGGAATAAATGTATCCAAGAACAGTTAGGCAATTTATCTCTTTGAAAAATAAACATGCAAGCAGTTTCTTAACCAGGAGTTCTTCCAAAGTGCTGCCTTTAGTAGGCTCAGAATGTAAGTTGCATTACATAGATACAAATAGCAATAAAAACCCGCTTTATCTCTTTGCTTTGAGACTCTTTGAGAGTCATCTCTTTAGTTTAAGAAATCATAGGAGGGAAGTTAGGTTGCATAAATTTAAAAGATAACTTTTCTGTGACCCTAGAGGAACACAGGCTCACAAGGAAAAACCTATCTTCTTCCTCCACCCATCGCCCATTTGAAGATACTCCTTTGTGTTAGCACTTACTAAATCAAACTTTCTTCAACATGTTTCAAATTATGTAGCATGTTTAAGACATTACTATTTCCCTCACATGAATACATACCCATCTCTTACATGATCTGCTCAGTCTCTGGTGCCCAGTGAATGCTAAACATCCCGGACTCGGCCTCTCCCCCTTGAGCTGCGGGGGGTGCTTGTTACTTGCCCTCTCACACATGAATTAGAAAAAGAGCCTCAACAGCCCCTTTCCCAGCAGTTATTTCTGCCAGATTTCTCTTCATCTGAACCAGATTCCCTAACCGGTGGTCCCTCAGGTTGACTATAGGTCCTCATCACTCTACAGGGTATGGTAACTTGTTTCCTGAATCCCCTCCTACAGTAGGCAAACCTGAGCAAGCAGGCTTTTGTGGACTTACTGAATTTATCAATGCCTTTATAAGAATTTCCTGGAATCATGACCCTCATAGCAGGACATTTCTTTGTATAGTGCCACACACCGATGTTCATTCAGTGCTTACTATTGATCAGGATTCATCTAGTAATTTATATTTTCAAGCTATATCAATGGCATAAATGGGTGGTATTAGTGCCTTTTTTTTTACCAACTGAGAGACTGATGCAAGATTCCCAACACCTGTGCTTTTAAATGAATTCTTCTCCCCTCCCAACCTCCTCCACATGGCGAACTGGAATTCAGCACCCCATTGCAAGAGTCAGAACATCTGGAGATAAAGTCTGCTATTGCCGAGGGATACAGCCTTGGTTTCAACCCAGGTGTGATTCTAGTCATCAGAAGACTCTCGCAAGAACTTTGGCATGTACATGACAGAAAGAAATGCTTTTCTCTCCTTTATACACGGCCCAAAATGCCTTGCCTACAAACACTCATCATACCCCCATAAGTCAAGGTTTAAAATGATCTATATCCACTTTTAAGTTTTCTTCATAAATAAAATCCCCTTTTTGTTGTTAATCTGTCTCTAACCATAATTTCCCCTTTGAAATTCTTTGTATATTTTAGATTGTAAGGACCCCTTAATTAAAAACAGGATCTAGAATATCACCCAAATAAGTAAAGAAAAATACTTTACAGAAAGTCACTATAGACATTTGATTGTTTTATTTGCTCATCATGGAGATAAAATATTAAGTTTTCCCTTTGAATTATATTTTTTACAACCTGCTGAATTAGAAGCAAGGCAAACTAACAAGATATTAAGCTCTTATTCTCATATTCTAGCATTTATGGACATACAAAACAATATACTTAATATTTTTACAATTATGACTTCCATTAATATCCCTAATAACTGTAAGACAAGTATTATTACTTACAAGTTTCAGACAAGAAACTAATGCTCAGAAATATTAAGTGGTTATCCAAGGTTTTCCAGTAACCTTGTAAATAAAAGTGACAGATCACTTAGGAATCAATTCCAGAATAGCAGTGATATTGTTAACATGATGTATTCCAAAAATGTTATATGTATTATGCCAAGGCATGTTGAATATGAAAATGGATTATTTTCATAGATAATAAATCTCTTAATATCTTCCTATTCCTGTCTTCAGTGAATTTAAGGTCATCCTCTAAGGACTCATTTACTGGAGTCAAAAGTTTGACTCTTAGTACCACAAAGGAGCCAGTTTTCCTAAGCATGAATTTCCCATTGATATGTGTTCATAAGAAAAGAGGGACATTGTTAGCATTTAAGGGATATTTTTGAAAAGAAGAAGAAAAAAAGATTATTCTTCATAAACCAGAGCAGAGCAGACACAGGGCTCGTGGCTGTGATAAATTGCTTCCTAACAAGGAAGCACTAGTTCCTTGTTCTTCCTGTGCTTCCTTTATAGATATGTAGAAAAAAAAAGCAAATTTGAGGTATTCTGAGTCATTTATAGTATTCTTTCATATCCTGGTATTGATCACCTTACAACTAATAATTTTTCCCATTGCCCTTGTTGAGTATTTTCTATGTGCCTATCATTATTTTATTCTTACTATTTATGCTTACCATTGTTATTATTATATGCTTATGATCCCTAACTCATGGGATATAATAATGTTATTATTATATCCCCTAACTCGTGGGATTTCTTCACAAAATTCCCATAAATTAGGTGCTATTACCCACCCATTCTCTCCCCATAACTAATGAGGTAACTGAAATGTGGTTACCTCACGAAGGGGTAAGGGAGAATGCTGGGATTTCAGCCCATGATTTCCAGTCTGTGATGGGAAATCCCCAGCAACCTCCTGTAACTTGACAGAACTGACCTTTGCATTGCTATTTCACATGCTGAGAATCTAAAACCAAAGAAAAACAAGCAAATCATATCAAGGGTAGATTGGTTAGACATTAGAGCCATCAGTTGGAAATCTTCCCACAAGCAGAAGGTGGCAGATATAACACTGTGCCACTGACTCCGACACAGATTCCATGCACCGGTCCTTAGCACCACACTTTTCTCACCTCCAAATCCTGACTCCTTCATTAACCTCCATTGTCATGTAATGCCTACTCATTTTCTTCTAGGTATTGATTATCTTCTTCTCCCTGTCCACAAAATGGGTCTCTATGTCCATGTGTATTCATGAATGGGTGAATTGAATATAGATTGTGTTCGAGAGGATGTGACAAAAGGTACTTTTGCTTTGTTTTGAAAAAATAAAATTCAAGTTGGGCATGGTGGTGCATGCCTGTAATTCCAGTACTTGGGAGGCTGAGACAGGAGGATTGCAGGTTCACAGCCAGCCTCAGCAACTGAGCAAGACCCTCAGCAACTTAGTGAGACCCTGTTTCAAAATAAAAACTAAAAAAGGGCTGGGTGTGTACCTTGAAGGTTGAATGTTCCTGGGTTCAATCCCTAGTACCCCCGAAAATTAATTAATTAATTAACTAATTAATTAATTAATTCAAGTGTTGGGTACATCTACTGTTCTGGATGGTGAGAGAGGCCCTCTCTTCTGTTGCCTGACAGGAATGCAAGTAGGGCTTGAGTGATGGAGAGGGAGAGAAACTAAGCAGTAGGCAGGAGGAAGAGTTTGAACAGGGGAGAACACAAGAGCTCAGAGTAGAAAAAGACGAGAAGTGGAATCATGTTTTATGACCACGATCTGCATTTGATGTCTGCACCTCTCATTTTCAGTATTACTTGACTCCTTTTAAAAATTCCCTTCAGTTCGTGTTTCTTTTTTTTTTTTTTTTTTTTTTTT